>JAOXNR010053034.1:0-15073 GCA_028571225.1 Parsonsia alboflavescens
CTAGCTTAAGAGGCCTAATTAAGTCCCTAATCATGTTTGGGGCTGAGCCTATAAATAGGCCTTCATTTGTCTTGCAAATCAGAATTTTTTCCAAAAACACTTTCAACTTTTGAATGAAATCCTTATGGATTCAAGGATACACAAAACCGTGAGTTTCTTAGGGTTCTTAGTTAAACTTTAGGGTTCTCAATGCTTGGCTAGGGTGATTGAGTTGAGTTGATGGGACTCAATCCATTACATCATATTGGATAACAATTGGTCGATGGTTCTAGCTTGAACCTCTTATTGAAGTCGCGGCGAAATTTTAGATTATGTGTGATCTTGGGTTTGGATAGATGGATAAGAAAAACTCCAGCCATAATTCAAGAATCACATCACCAGGAGAGCAAGAAGAAGATATCAGCTACTCGAGCTTAGAATTTCCACTTGTCCTCCACCCTCAACGTTGCCATGAAAAGGGGCAAGGAGCTGATTTCAGTGGGGAATCAATAGAGGGATCCCACCCAGAAGCTTGAGGCCCAACTAGGGGATTTCCAAGCCATATACAAGGAGGATGGTAGCCTATCTCTAGCCAAGCTCGAATTAATCCCAACCTTCTAAGACTTTGTGGAGTCCTTATTGCGACCTTAGATGATGGGGTTGTATGTGGACCTCATGGTTGGGCTTCAGGAGCATAATAGGGAAATGAATACCAACGCTGACCTTGATGCTCGGTACCATCTGAAGTCAATCATCCCTCTCTCGTGGGAGCAAGGAACGTCGAACATGAACTTGCAAGAGGAGGTCGCCACAACTGAAGTCTCAGCCAAGTTGATGAGGACCCTTCTGAGAAAGGGAAATAGCCTCTGGACCCACCTGCTGAAACCAAGACCCCTAAGAGGGTGGTCCATGACATTCCCCGTAAGGCGTTTGCTCGTCTTGAACATACAATTATCGATGGCTATGGAGATTTAATTATACATTATAACTTTCATCCCCAACATGTTGATTTTGATGAGGTATTCGACTTTTCCGAGCTACTCATCTGTCCTTGGAACGCAGGCCCCTCAAATGTCGCAAGAAAGGAAGTAGCCGTGGATGTGAAGGCACTAAAGTAGCTCGTTGGAATCGCTAAGAGAAGATGATGAAAAAGACTAAGTTTGTAATAGAAAAGGACCTTCCACAGTCTTTCTTCTTCATGATTTGTAATATTCAATGCGCGGGCTTTTGTGCTCATATTTCTGCTCTCTATGCTAGATACTCTAAGAGGTTTGTTTGTGGCCTCTTTCTTTATACCAACTAATTTTCTCCCAGTGTCTTGTTTATGCTTTAACACTTAAAGCTTGTGTAACAATCTAGACTGGCTTCGAAACTTAAGTGAATAAGATCTCAATAAGCTCTGCAGACTTAACTTTTATTAAAGACTCTTAAGTTTGATATGCATTTGTCAAGCGAAATACTGAAGAGGTCACTAAGTTGTCATCACTGTTCAATGAGCTCTTTTCAAACAATTTCCAGAGCTCTATAGCGAGCTTACGAGGTTTGGAAAGTTCTAGGAAGTCTTAGGCATAGAATTTCTTTAGATGTCAAACATTCCAAGGTCTTAGTAGTTGTCTTCATTCAAGATCAGCGAGCTTATAGCTCCCTCCTTTGTGAACTTCTTGGATTATGTAAGGTCCTTTCCAACTTTCTTGTAGCTTGCTTAGTTATCCTTGTTTTCCAACATCCGACCTTTTAAGGACCATTTCTCCAACTGTGAAATTCTTTTCTTTTACCTTCTTATTGAAAAAATTTGTGACTTGCCTTTTTTATCTTCTATCAGCTTCTATAACTTTATTTCTGACTTCTCTAAGGAGGTCGAGGTCTGCCTTTCTCTCCCCCTTGTTTAAGACTGAATCATATTCAGTCAATCTCAAGGACTTCATTCCAACCTCAAGTGGCATTACGTCTTCTGCACCAAAGCATAGACCGAATGGTGTTTCTCCATTAGCTTTCCAAGGTGTGGTTTTGTGTACCCATACGATGCTAGGAATTTCTTCAGACCAGGAAGGCTAGCGACCTTCCTTCTAAAGCTCGGTGAGCCTTTTCGTGAGACTTTCTAGAATGTTTCTATTTGTGAACTCAGCTAGTCCATTCGATTGAGGATAGGCTAAACAGGTCAACCTTTGTTCTATATTTAAATTTTCGCAGAAAGTCTTGGATGGATTGACTATAAACTGTAGCCCATTATCCGAGATAACAACTGGGGGAATCCTGAATCTGCATGTAATGTTAATTCATATAATTCATACAAAAGACTAAACCTTTGGCGAAGAAATTATTGTCATGGGCTCGGCTTCAAAATATCTCATGAAGTATTCTACCGCCACAATAAGGAATTGAACACCCCTCACTCCCTTTGGGAAGGGTCCTAATATGTTGATTCCCAAAATATCAAATGGAATTGACGTGTTGATGGATTGATACCTTGTTGGCTGTACATGTGACTTGTTTCCATGCAACTTGCAGCTCATGCACCTTTGTATGACCTTTTCAATGTTTGAAACCATCGAAGGCCAACAATACCCTATCCTTACTATTTTTTTCGCAATTGTTTTTGCTTCTATTTGTGATCCACATATTCTACCATGTACCTCTTCAATGGCATATTCTTCCTCTCCCTTGCTCAGGCATTTGAGTGATGGCCATGTATACGACCTCCTACATACCTCATCATTTCCTATTAGGACATAACAAGGTGCCCATTTTCAAATTTGGCAAGCTTCTTTGGAATCTTATGGAAGGTCGCCATCATTAAGGAATTCGTAGATTGGGTATCTCCAATCTATCTGATCCTCTATAACCTAGTTCTCTTCTTGGTTTATGCTGGGAGAGTACAACTGCTCCAACAATAGCTCGGCTCGAGCACCTAGTAGACTATTTAGATAGTGTGTTTGCCTCTGAAATTTTCTCAATATGGAAAAACTCAAGTTTTGATGTTATATCTCTTACGTGTTTGAGATCTTTAATCATGTTCTCCTTCCTAGCATCGTATTCTCCAGCGACGTAGCTGGCTATAACTTGTGAATCAGTTTTGAAATGCTATTTTGGCACTTTTAGAGCTCTTATGAGTCTAAGACTTACTAAGAGAGCTTCATATTCGAATTCATTATTTGAGAACGGGAAGTTGTATTTCATAGAGTAAGGGATTCTAACTCCCCCAGGGTTGATTAGTAAAATTCCCGCACCTAAGTTTTCCTTTTTCGTGGAGCCATCTGTGTACATGTCCAGATATTAATTTCACAAGTGCTTGTGAGCTCCAGTGGAACTCTTGTGCATTCTTCTACGAAGTCTGAGAGTGCTTGAGCTTTGAAAGCTTTCCTTGGCTTAAATTCAATTTGATATCCTGAGAGTTCGAGCGACCACTTCATTATCCTACCTGATAGCTCGGATTTCGTCAGAGCTTGTTTTAATGGCAAATTGGTTAATACTTTTATCAGGTAAGCTTCAAAATAAGGCCTAAGCATCCTGGAAGTTATAACAATCAGGTACATGAACTTTTCGAGGTCTGAATATCTAATTTCAAGACCTAGAAGTAAATGACTTACATAATAAATTGGAAATTGTAAACCTAACCTCTCTATTAGCAGTACTGAGCTAACTACTTTCTCTATTGCAGTTAAATACATCCAGATTTCTTGTTTCAACCACAGGGAGACAAGTTGTCGGGCTTTTCCCAAAACGTCTTTCGGTTTGCCGAAAGCTATTTGGCAATCGTTAGTCCACTGGAAATTTTTCGGCTTCTTCAGGATGTCATAGAACTTCTCTCCTTTGTCAACCATTTTGCTGATAAAGCGTCCTAGTACTATCATTTTTCTTGTTAGACACTGGACCTCTTTAATGTTCCTGGGAGGTTCCATGTCCAGTAATGCTTTTATTTTATCAGGATTGGCATCAATGCCTTTTTCTGATATCATGAAGCCTAGGAATTTACTCACTGAAACCCCAAAGGTACATTTTCAAGGTTGAGCTTCATATGAGCAGCTTTTAACATCTGGAAAGTTTCGCTTATATCTTCAATGAAGTCTTCAAAGGTTTTGGACTTGATCACAATATTGTCCACATAGACCTCAATGTCCCTCCTGAGCTGCTTCTTGAAGGCCTTGTGCATAGCTTGTTGGAATTTTACTCCTGCATTCTTCAGACCGAATGGAATCTTAGTGTAACAGTAGGTCCCAACCTCTGTGATGGATGAGGTCTTTTCTATATCTTCTAGTGCCATTGGAATTTCGTGGTACCCCTTGTAGGCATCTAGGAAACACAGCCATTGGTAACTGGCTGTTGAGTCTACCATCTGATCGATGCTCGGGAGTCCTTCTGACAGTATTTATTTAGTGTGGTGAAATCCACACACATCCTCCAGATCCCATCCGTCTTTGGCACAACCGTTGGATTGGCCAGCCATTCTGGATACACAACCTCTTTCAAAATTTCAACACAACTTCTCGACCTATGACTTCATTTCACATTGGAGCAAAGGTCCTTATCTTTTGCTTTACTGGTTTGACTCCTAGTTTGAGCCCAACCTTGTGCTCTGCTATTCTCTTGTCAATCCCTTCAAGGTAGATAGGTCCCCAAGTAAAGACTTTCAAGTATTCCTGGGGGGAGTTAATGAGCTTCCCTTTAATCTTAAAGGGAAAAGTTGACCCATCTTGATAATTTCATCAGCGAATTCAGAGTTGAGAAAAACTTTTTATCCTTTACTGGCAGCCTGGTTTCTGAATTCATCATTCCCCATGGGAAGGTCGGTGAAATCTTCTTGTTGTGGCATTGCCAAGGTCTTTGTATTGCCTTCAACAAGGTAGCATTCTGCAACAAACTGCCTATCTCCTTCCAGGGTGACCCAAGTTCCTTCGACTTGGATCCTCATGTAGTAGCTGAGCAAAGACATTTCCGCCTTTAGGTCCATGACCCCTCTCCTTCCCAAAATTGCATTAAAAGTTCCAGGTGCATCAACTACTACCCAATCCATGACCTCTGTGACCCCCCTGCCGTTCACATAGATCGTAGTTGGAACCCATAGAATCCTCTCTGCAGAGGTCATGCTGCCATTAAAGCTGGTCAAGGCAGTGTCTGACCTTATCAACGAGCTTTTGTCTATTCCCATTTGGTCAAATGCTTTGAAATACAAGACATTTACTACACTTCCGATGTTCACCAGTATCTTGTGTACCAAGAAGTCTCCAATATGGAATGACACCGTCTGGGGTTCTGAATCTTCTCCCCGAATTCACTTCAACCTCTTTTCTATGGCATTTATCTCTACTTTCGAAGGTCGCTGATGGTTTGCAGCTGCAGGAGGTGGATTTCCGGGACCTGTATTCCTAGCTAGGAATTCTTGTAAAAGGAACTCCTTAACTAGCTTCTTAATTTCTGGCTTGAGGTTGAAGCAGTCCTCCGTAGGGTGGCCATGATCTTTATGGAAGAGGTAGAATTTGGTCGTGTCTCTCTTGGCCAAAGGAGTTTTGAGAAGTCGTGGTGGTTTTAGAAGACCCTTCTTTTCCATGACCACCAGTATTTCTACCTATGAGGTCATCAGGGGAGCTAACACCAAGTCTAGAATGGTCTTCCTCTTTTATTTGAAGGACCTCCTTTTGAATGAGGATCCTTCTTGTTTCATTTCAATGACTATGGGCTTTTTGGACTCACTTATTCTTTTTCTCAGTGGTTGAGGCAAAACCAGGAATCCTCTTCTGGATTTCCATTTCATCAACCTTTATTAACTTCTCAAGGAGTGTTCGTAGCTCCTTAATGGTCTTTACTAGCTCTTCAGCCAACCTAAAAGCTACATATCCAGTTCTTGCTTAAAGACAGTGATGTAGATAGCATCATTCTTTTGCTCAATTTCCACTGCCTCGACATTAAAACAACTGTAGTAACTCCTAGTGCTCTCTCCAAATTTCTGCTTGATATTGAACAGATCATTGATGTCTTTTTCACACCTTTTGCTGCTCTAATAGTTCTTCGGAAACAACTCCTTCAATTGTGTCCAGCCCGAGATCCTTGACTCTGTAATTCCTTTGAACCAAGACTGGCATGGACGGAGCATTCCGATGTTTTCAAAATTTTCTTTTGCAAGGGGGAAGAACTAGGGATTTTAGTTTTCTTGGGTTGACAGAGAGAGAGTAGGAAGAGTTTTCATTTCAGCCATGGAAAACACTTCTTCATGTTCGAGTTCTCAACTTGTAAAAATTTCCAGTTTCTTATATTTACCTAGGCGTAGTTTACATTCTACAACTGTAGGTGGTCTGGTTGAGTTTACTACCATTTCAGAGTCAGTATCAATAGAAGAAGCAGTCCCTCCTCTATTGAGTTCATATAATATATATAAAAAGAGATGATAATTTCTTCCAGGTATGAAGTTAATTAGACAGCTGCTCAAATCAACCACCCTAAGGACGAAGAAATATGTTTAGTCCTCAAAGCTGGACTAGTGTGACATTCTGTTCTCTATGAAGGAACAGTATATTACCCTTAATATACTACCGGAGATGGTGGCACAATACCAAAAGGAACACACACCTTCACATTGGTGGTGTCAGACTAGTTCTAACATATGGTGGCAGAAATGGCCATCCAGTTTCTGCTCGCATCGCACTCCTCAACTCGAGACTATTATCCTACGAGCAGGCTGTCATCGGAACTGTGATCACAACTCTAAATTCTGGAAGTGTTGTTCTCACCTTGTTCCCAAATTATGAAATATCCCTCCAAGACCCAAATATGTGCAACGCATGGCGACACTACATCATTAAATGGTGTACAAATTGCAAAACCATGCCCTTGATCTACAGAACAACGGATCTCCAAAAGCATTGATGATTCTAGCAAATTCTTACACAGAGGATCCCATGTTGATCGAGATTCCCAGATAGATCTTGAGAAACTCATACCTGTTGACTGGATCACAAATTATGAGCATATTCATCAACAACAAGAACCGGTTTAGGCCACTCTTTCAGACTTCAAAAGACTACTTGACAGAAGAGTAAAGACATCTTTTAAGATTCCTTCAAAAAAGGAGTCTGATCAGATTTTCACCCAACTGATGCTCATCCCATATGATAAGTCAAATGCTAGCATGCAAAAAAGATATTTGGTATCCTCTTTCAACCATCAAGCGGAACTTAGCTATATGTTCCATATAAATGGTCATGTCCTATGGGATGTCCCTGGCTCTAGACTTTGTGACCCAGAGTGCTCTTGTGAGGAGGATTCCTCTGAAGATGAAGATGAAGTCCCCAAAATACTGCGACGGGCAAAGAAGAAGATAGGTGGATGTTCATCCAGGTATCCTCCAAATGATGATGATGATGGCAAGCCTACGGTAACTCCTCGGTCGGAAACATTCCGATCAAAGGGACTACATATACTCAAGTGGAAAAGGGAAAGGCTTCCGTCCGGCCTGATGTTGTTCATCAAGAATTGCCAGGGAAGGAAGAAGGTAAAGGAACCAACTCCTGCAAGTTCCTTTAAACAACCTGATCCTCCTCCACAAATACGGCTCCACAATTGATGGTATCTTATAAAGCGGATGATGTTCGAACACATTCGATAGCTCAAATGATGATTTTACGTCTAAAGCATCCTCAGGAAGCATTTCTGAAAGCATAGACTCAGGAGATGAGAAGATGTACGTTTTAGGGATCTTTATGACTACCCAAGGTCCCTTAGGATCGACAACATATGCCAAATTTCATGGCCATGATGATGACACAGAAGATGAGTCTATGGCAGATAATCAACCACTACCTCCACAAACCGCCCTTGTGAAGAAATCTTCAAGAACAACTTGTTTCACTTTTGATGACATCCCTATTAGCCGGAGGCATGAAAGATTCCAGGAGATGTCAGTATGGGCTAATACACAGTTATTGAACGGAGTACCTTTAAATAGCATTCTTTCTGAACTTTTTAGTCATTCTGTTGGTACATTACATGATTGGTTCATTTCATTAGATGCTCTTGATAGAAATCAATTACTTACACGTTCTTTGGACCAATGGATTAACACAATATTTAAAGAATTTGTAGGTGATTATTCTTTGGAGATCAAACAGGCAAGACAAGACCTCTTCAAGATGAAATGTTGTTCTTTAAGGCATAAAGACCTCAACAAGCACTATAAGAGGATGATAGAAATCTACTACCACCTTGGTGGAATGAGAGATCCAAATCTCAAACAAGTGTACATTTCCTCACTTCCAAAAGAGATCCAGCCCGAGTTGAACAAAATGATTGAACTCTCTGAAAACACATTGGCAAATCTTGGACTTGCTGAGATCCATCAAGCAACATTCACATGTCTAGAAAAGCATTGTGAAAGAAGGAAGGTCGTTGAAAACTTCTTTCATGGGAAAAAGAAACTTGAGAAGATTTGCCACAGAAACTATGAGATTGGTTGCTCAAAGCCTAAGAAATGCAGTTGCAAGCCCACAAAAAAAAAAGGGGGTTTCCTAAACAAACAAAATACAAATCCAAGAAGAACCTTAAATACTTCAGATGGAAAGCTTCAACCAGACGAAAGCCCGACTAGTGTTTTTTCTACAAGAAGAAAGGCCATTTTGCAAGCAACTGCTTGAATAAAAAGGCCAAAGCTTCAAAGCTCGTTTCACAGCTAATGATCGATCATTAAGAATCTGACATTGAATCGATGTTCTCGGAGCAAAGCCATCCCGACCAGGATATTGCTTTTGCCATTGAAATTACAGATTCTGAATTTGAAATATTAAAAAATGATTCTGATGAGGAATCATGTTATCCCGTTTTTACTGTTAAATATGTTTCAGATATTGCTTCTCTAACTGATATTCATCCTTCTCATGTGCAAGTATTGAATGATGTAGGGAAACATCTCTATGAACTCTATCCACTTTGCATGTCTTTTGCTTAGGTTTGATTGTCCCTTCAAGTACTTGAGGGCCTCATGGTTGGAATGGATGACAAACTCCCTTGGCCATAAGTAGTGTTGCCAATGCTCCAATGCCCTAACCAAAGCAAACAATTCTTTGTCATATGTAGAGTACTTCAAATTAGCACCATGTAGTTTCTCACTAAAGTAGGAAACGGGTTTCTTTTCTTGCATCAACACAGCCCCAATTCCCACCCCTGATGCATCACACTCAATTTCAAACACCTTTGAAAAAGCGAGTAAAGATAAGATAGGAACACTAGCAAGTTTGGTTTTAACCAATTGAAAAGCACCCTCTTGCTCACTTTCCCAACTAAAATTCTCTTTAAAGTTGATAATTTCAGTTAGGAGAGTTGCAATGATGCAAATATTGGGTACAAACCTCCAATAAAATGATGCAAGACTATGAAAACTTCTTGCCTCACTTGCACTTTTAAGTGTTAGCCAATCTTTGATGGCCCTTACCTTTTCTTCTTCAACATGGATGCCCTTAGATGACACAATATAACCAAGAAAAGTTCCTTAAGGTAAACAAAATGAGCATTTCTTTAGATTAGCATAAAGTAATTCACCTCTAAGGATGTTAAAGTGACTAACATGCTCATGTATACTCCTACTATAAACCAAGATGTTATCGAAGTAAACCACCAATTTACCTATGCATTCTCTAAGAACATGATTCATTAATCTCATGAAAGTGCTCATTGCTTTTGTGAGACCAAAAGGCATAATAAGCCATTCATACAAGCTATGGTTGGTCTTAAAAGCAGTTTTCCACTCATCCCCTTCTCTAATACGAATTTGGCGATAGCAACTTTTCAGGTCAATCTTAGAAAAACATACACTACCACTTAATTCATCAAGCATATCATCTAATCTAGGGATAGGAAAGCGATACTTTACCGTGATTTTGTTTATTGATCAACAATCAATACACATTCTCCACTTTCCATCCTTCTTGAGCACAAGGAGGACGGGTTACGCACAAGGGCTCATGCTCTTCCTCACATATCCTCTGGAAAGAAGCTCATCTTCTTGTCTTTGTAGCTCCTTGGTCTCCTCAATATTGGTTCTATAGGCTGCCTTGTTTGGTAATGGTGTTCCCAGTATCAAATCTATTTGATACTCAATCCCTCTCAATGGTGACAATGCTTGAGGGAGTTGTTATGGAAACACATCCTCAAATTCTTTCAAAAGAGAACAAACATCACTAGGAAGAGAAGAGTTACTGTCATCATCAAAAGAAGTAGAATGCAAAGAATGTTTTTAAATAAGTAAGACCAATGGCTTGAAGCTAAAACATACACTCTTCAACTTGCTTTCTTTTGCATAGAAACTCATTTTCATTCCTCTCTTCTTTTGTTCTTCACTCTTTTTCTTTTCACTCTCATTATGTCTCTCTTTTTCTTTCTTTCTTCCTTCCCTCTTTCTCATTTCTTCCCCTCTCATTCTCTCTTGTTTTTCTCTCATTTTCTCTCTTGTCTTTCATCCTCTCAAGACTTTTCTTTTGGTCCATATAGGCTTCATGAGGCTTCAAGGGACTCAAGTGTATCTCTCTTCCATCAAACTCTAAGGTATGCTTGTTCTTGTTCCCATCATAGGTCACCTTCCTATCATATTGCCATGGCCTACCAAATAACAAATGTGTAGCTTGCATAGGCACTACATCACATAGCACCTCATCATGATACTTGCCCATCGAGAATGAGATCCTTACTTGCTTGCCAACCTTCACTTCACCACTATCATTTAGCCATTGAAGCTTGTATGGCTTTGGATGGTCTAAGCAAGGAAACTTCATCTTCTCAACCAAGTAGGCACATTCACAGAACTTCCACTATCCCCAATGACACTACACCAATGTCCTTGTACCAAGCACCTTGAATGTAATAAATTCTCCCTTTGCAAGTCCTGTTATTCACTAGCTTGGGTACTAAGTACTCTCCTTTTCATGTACATTTTTCACAATCACCTTCATTAGGATTACATTCATCTCCATGCCCTTCTTCTTCAACCACAACCCCTTCTTCATCCTCACTAGCCGACTCCACCATGTCTCTATTGTTCAAGATAATGTTTCTCTAGTTAGGACATTGGTTGCCATAGTGTCCAAAGCCTTGACACTTGTGGCATCTAACATCCCAAGCCTTGAGATGTGGAAATTGACCTTTCCCTTGGTCTCCTTGTGGCCCTTTGTTCTCTTGATACTTAGGCTTGAATCCTTCCTCCTTTCATGGGTACTTATGCGTCACTCCCTCTCTCTTAGGCCAAGTAGTTGTAGGCTTGTTTGATGAATTTCCATAGTTATGTGAGCTATAAGGCTTCTCACTTGAACTCCTCTTGTACTTCAATTGCTACATCTTGGAGATGGTGGAATTGGCATATTTCCACTCTCTCCGGCATCTCTCTATTCAAGCCATAAAGAAATCGTGCAATGGTAGCTTCTTCATCCTCCATAGTGTTGATCCTCATCATGGCTACCTCCATCTCCTTGTAGTAATCATCTACTCCTTTGGAGCCTTGATGTAGAGTTTGAAGCTTTTGGTAGAGTTCTCTATTGTAGTGGGATGGAAAAAATCTTTGCCTCATAACTTCCTTAGTTCAATCCATGATGCTATGGGTGGTTCAAGGGCTCTTCTTTTGGTGATCAACAATTTTTCCCACCTATTAAGTGCATAATCTGAAAATTCCACAATGGCTAGCTTCACTTTCTTAGACTCCTAATAGTCATAGCAATGAAACACATGCTCGACTTTGCATTCCCAAGTAAGATAAGCTTCCGGATCATGATCTCCTTTGAATTGTGGAATGCTTAGCATAATGGACCCAAGCTAACATCCCTTCTTCTTAGTTCTTTGTACTCTTCTTTTTCTTGTTGTCCCCAAAAGTCCTCTTCCCCATTAAGAACTTCCTTGAATTGATGTTGGAGTACCCTTCCTCTTTGTTGGCCTCTTTGCATTTGTACTCCCCTTCCTTTACCTCTTTGAAACGGGTGTCTCAATACTCGAGCTGAAGGTGTTTCAAAAGTATTCACCTTTTCTTCAACTCTATTGATCCTTTTACCAAGATTTTGTCTCATTGATCCCATATCTTGTCTTAGTGATCCCAACTCTTATGTCACTTATTGCATCATATCCCTAAGAGAAGATAACAAAGCATTGTCCTCCCTCATATTGGAGGCAATAGATGCACTTGGCTTCTTCTTGGCATGATTGTACCTACGAATTAAAAACACAAAAATAGGGGAATTTGTATATCCTCACAATTCACTCGTGTATGTATCACACTTATTTTAGGCTTTTTCTGGCTCTAATGTGCTCACCCCCATATGCCTTGTACCTCTCTTGGTTCTTCTTCAAGTTCTTAATGCAACTTCAATAGTAGAAAATTACTCAACAAGGTAATCAAATCAAACATCAAAAACTCGAAGCAAATAGTTCATACCTTCCAACATATAAGATTCAAAGAGATAAGAGTTTCAAAGAAGATGGTCATTGAACACAAGACCATAGATCAAACACTTAGAATTCAAGGAAAGTAGATGAAAGGCAATTTATCAAAGACCTTGAGGTCAAAGAGTTGTGATCCAAATTTTTAGCAATTTCAATTCGATCAAGTGTCCTAATAACAAGTTTACAATAGACAAATAGGCAATTTCAATACAATATACCACAATTCAAGCTCTGCCCATCAATTTGATCAACATATCAATAGAATTCAACTTCACTAATTGTACCTCAACCGCAATTTTGAATTACTGCACTTTTCTGATAGAATTTTTTAAACTTTTTTGGGTTTGGAGATCTTTGACCTCTCTTTTTTTTTTTTTTTTTTTTGCATTTTGTTTTTGTAGAGATGGTAGAAGAAGTAGAATCACAAAACAATTAGAATTAGCTTTGATTTTTGGTCTTGGACACAATTCACAATGGATGGCAAGAGAGGAAGTAGGATTAATGTAAAAGAACAAACACAAAATCACATAAGATTGTAGGATTTCAAAGAAACAACATGATCTCAACACTTAAATAAGAAAGCAATTAAATACATGAAAACCTCTTGACGAAAAACCTAAGCTCAGATACCAAAAAGATAATGTGATCTCAAACTTGAAAGGAATTCTTCCTCCATCAATCAATTCAATACACACCCAAATTGAAATCTACCCAAGACTTCATACAAGAGGTTCAAGCTAGTACCATTGACCACAATGTCTTCCAATATGATCTAATGGAGTGAATCTCTTCAAATCAACTCAATCACCCTAGCCAAGCATTGAAGATCTCAAGAGTTATACTAAGAACCTTACATTAGCCCTAGAAGAACGCTCAAGAAAAGAAAAGTTTAATCTAAAAGAATTCTCTAAATTGTTGTAAAGCTATTTGTAGAATGAATTGTCTTGCCAAATACAAATAGAGAACTATTTATAGTCTCAACTCTAAGAAGGATTAAAGTCTAGGTTAACCCTCTAAAATAGCTTAAAAGACAACGAAAAGTTAATAAAATCAAGTGGAATCGTTTAATTAGAGTCAAGATCGCATTAAAACAAAGCCAAGAGAAGGTCCATCTGGCACCTGATCAAAATGGAAAGCGTTGGATACAGAGCAAGATGGCTACTGGAAATTCCAATGGCCATTCGATGCTGCAATCCTACTCCGGCTTGTCTAGTGTTGAGCACCGAATGGTGCTCAGTCATGCCATCCGGTGCTTGCTCGTGCCATGCCTGTTTTGCACCGTGCCAACTTCTTCTCAAGCCTTCCAGGGCTCTCCAACTTGATTCCCATAGCTCCCAAGGGCTTGTTCCTTGATTTTACACTCCTTATTGATGTCTTGATTTTACACTCCTCATTGATGTCTTCTATCACCACAAGTTGAATTCTTTCCTTGGTTGCTCTTCATCCATTAATGGTTGTCCTTCAAAGATTGTTGGAAAATCAAGCATTTCTTCTCTCCTTTGCACAAATGTGGTCAATGCTTGCCTCAACTTGGATGCTCTAGCTCTTGTAATTGGCCCGAAAGGTATCATAGGTGTTGGATCTCCATCAGGTAATATATACCTAATAAAGTAAGTTACCATGTTGATCTTGGCTTTTCAATTACGTGATAGTAGGAAATTAGGATAATTGTGAGATCATATCATATCCCGCCAATTACTCTAGAATCGGGGAGTTTCCCTAACTTAGGATACCTTACCATGCACATCTTTAGCCAACAGCTGCAAGCTCGCTAGCAACCTTTAGACCAAATTTGGGACCTGTTTGTGGATGTCGAAGGTCTCGACTATCTCTCTTTAAAAGGTCGCGACAAGTGATTATAGGTTCATAGCATGTGCTAGGAGTTGCAGACATTTAGTCGTGGCATGGAAGATGTATGAGATGGATTGGAATTCACCAGATCAAAGGTCATGGTCCAATGAGACCTCTCCTAAGTTCACTTTAAGGTTGATGACCTGGGGAGGTCGGTGGGTAAAGGTCGCTGCCCACCTTTCCTCTTGATTCATGAGTCAGACTTTCAGAGATTCAGATCGAAGCTTACTTAGATCTGTTTTTCCTGATCGTACCCGTTTTTCGCATTACTTAAACTTTGTTTTTCATTTTGTTGGGGATACTGAATTTAAAATGATTCTTGATGTTATGATACATATTCATCAAAATAAGTTGATAAGTGCTTCTGTTAATGGATCACAACAACCTTACAGCCCAATCAGTATGACTTCAACGAACAGGTTCTTTGAATGATGGTTCCTGTGGAATGCTTGGAGCTCTCAAGATGCTCGTCCAACTTTTTGCACATAGACATATAGGTTTTGTTGTATACATTATTGGACCCCTCTGAGGCTTTTCAAGCCAGATTTATATCTTAGACACATGATAGTTACGTTCTCTACTTTGTAGTTTGTACAACTTTAACTCTAATAGGTCTTTTTATTTTCTACTTTTCCTTGACATTTAACTTGTAGATTTATTTAATAAAATGTTATTTGATTTATTTAAGAATTATATTAATAATCAAATCCTATATAGTATAAAAGAAATATTAAAAAATCATGCAACTTTCCATGTTGATTTATAATATTTCTTGAAGAATTAAAATACGACTTGCATTTAATCATGTATATTAACATTTTATATATGTATAAATATATAT
>JAOXNR010053036.1:0-15067 GCA_028571225.1 Parsonsia alboflavescens
ATGTGGACCTTATTGCATGTTATGCTAATATGTAAAAAATTACTTATTTAGATTATAGTATTTTACACTTTTTCTCATAAAATGATAGCTTTTTTGGGCATAAATCCCAACACACTCGACCTTCAACATTCAGAGTTTGGACTTACGAAGGTCGTTCCGTGTCTCTAAAAGTAAGGGTTGATCTAGTTGCATGCAATCCCTTTGGTCTCGGGGTTGTTGTGTCTCCCCCTGAGATGGGGCAAGACTATGCCCAGTCGATACATAATCTCTTCTACTAGAGATTCCTTCCAAGGCAACCACCATGAGCTCAAAGAGGTCGGCTCAAACAGATACCCGACTTCCCCCAAATCTCTATGGTCTTGGGACATTGTCGTTGTTATTTCGATTTGGATATCACTGTCCTCCCCTTCCAAGCTCAATGAGATGTTCTGCTAGGATCTTCTGGGATGGTCCAGACAGTGATAGTATAGGCAATTCTTGCTGGTCGATCTATCCTGCATTATTGTTATCTTCCTTTGGGAGGGGGGTCTTCAGGCACCACTTCTTCAGTGCGTAATTGTGTTCCTCCTAGTGGTCTACCAAGAAGTGGTGGTTACACCAGTGTTGGTTGCGATCGGGCCATCATAATTCTTGTTTATTTTATTTATGTGTATGGAAAGAAAAGCTAGGCTTAGAATGTCTGCCCATTGATGGCGCCAGAAGTGATGGAGCTCGAAAATGATCTCCGGGTCATCCCGAATAGTGATGGTGCTTATGGGAATTTAGATCATCAGAGTGGGTTGTTGCCCTGAGGATAACTCCGATGCCTAAATTAGTATTCCGTCAGAAAGTCCAGATTGAATGAGATCAACTGTGTGTGACTTGATAATGTATACCAAATAGTGAGTTACCATGTTGGAATGAATCTCAATTACGTGAAAGTAGGCAATTAGGATAATTTGATATCACATCTCGCTAATTTGTCCTAGAATCGCGAAGTTTCCATAACTATATACCTTACCATGCAAGTCTCTAGTGTGAGAGCTATGAGCTCATTAATGATGTGATTTCTTTAAAACGGGTTTCATTAAAAACACACCAAGATGAAGAATTTTCCCAAGACTCACCTAGAAGTTCGAGTTAGTACAATAACCTATGATGTTAGTCAATCATCAACCATTGTCTTGATATTTCTAGACAAATCAACACCCTAACCAAAGTGATGAAAAGCCCCAGAGTAGTTGTTCAAGAACCCTAAGATATTTTATTAAAAACACTCATGAAAGAACAAGTTTGATCCTGAAGGATTCTTTAATTTGATAAAATTATGTTTGTTGAATTGTTCTAAAATGACAAATGAAGAGAGTATTTATAGTTCTAACCCTAAAATAAAATAACAATTCATGCTAGGGGTGTAAGTACTTAACTACCCTTGAAACAACCTTCAAATTACAAGGGGAATGGAAGAAAAATTATGAAAATCGGATATTGTTACGCTAGAAGAGGAAGCATCCGGCGAAAGCTTGAGCACCGGGTCTTTCGCTGAATTGCCACTACAATCCGGTTTTCACTTTTGCCCGATGCCGAACATGCCACCAGGCATCTATTGTTCACACTTCATTTGGCTCCAGTTTTTTTTGTTTTCTTGGCCTTCTTTGGTTGCTCCTTCCAAAGTCTTTTATGGATCATTTCCCTTGATTCCCAGGCCATAATCCCCACTTGAATTCATTGTTTTATCATCTTCAAAGCCTTGATTTGACTACAAGTTCCATAGCTTTAAATCTTTCATATTGTCTTCAAGTTTAATCTCTCTCAAACATGGCTTCAAATTCGAATTGCTCCTCCATTTCTTGAACAAATGCCATCAAGGCCTTCTTCATTCTTGAAGCTTCATTATTGTATTTGAAATACAAGTCCTTGTACATGGCTTATTTGCATATCATCATGGTTCTCTCATAGTTGAAGTGAAAGTCCATATGAACATGTTTTCTTCCATAGGTGAGTTGTCGCCTTGAGGATAACTCTGATGCCTTACTCAGTATTCTGAGAGACTAATCTTTGCGTAAATTAGCTCAATCTGTCGATGAACAGTGTATGATTCAGTAATATATACCGAATGATAGGCTACCTTGTTGATTGTGACTCTTCAATTACATGAAAGTAGGTAATTAGGATAATTGTGAGATAATATCAAGCCAATTGCTCCTGGAATCGTGGATTTTCCCTAAGTTGGGATACCTTTCCATTCACGTCTCTTAATCGAGAGCTACGAGCTCGTTAGCCACCTTTTAACTAACTTTGCAACCTTCCCGTGGATGTTGAAGGTCTCGACTATCTCTATCAGGAGGTCACAACAAATGATTATAGGTTCTTGGAGTGTGTTAAGAGTCATAGACATTTAGTCATCACATGGAAGATGTATGAGATGGATCGGAGCTCACCGGGTCGAAGGTAACGGTCTAGTGAGACCTTTCCTAAGCTTATTTTAAGGTTGGTGACTTGAGAGGTCGGTGGGAAGAGGTCTTTGCCCACCTTTCCATCTAACTTGTGATTTGGACATTCAAATATTCGGGTCAATACTTAGGTCCGTTTGGGTCGATTCATCCGGGTAGCACCCGTTTCTCCCATCATTACCCCCTTTAGGTCCAGCATGGTCGTAGGTCGTGGAGCCTAAATTATCATCTTTAAGTCCCGACCTTTGAAGGGTAGTTCCATTTTCTGTAATGACTAGTTTGGAGGTGTCGAGCCTTATCAATTTTTGGCAATTGCCTCGATTCATGTGTACCGGATCTTTCCCATAAATCTAAAGGACTCCTTCTCAAATATAAATTAGGAAGTTTTGAAGAGATTAAGATTTACAAAAACTCATCTCTTGCAACCCGAACTTCTTCTCTGCAATACAAACTCGAGCTACCATCTTCTTGAACTTCCACTCTTTTTCTATCCGGCGAGTTTTTTGAAGTTAGAACACTTTTTTCTACCACCACAGCTCTTCAAGCATCAACGAGTGAGTTTCTTTCCTCTTTTTACCATTTTAGAAAATTTTCCCACTTCTCGTCTTTTCAAAAAAATGTCTTCAGAGTCATATACTCAATCATCTTCCTCTATGATGTGATTTCTTGAAGGTATAAGGTTTTAATGTTCATACAGGCAAGAAACCAATCAAAAGTAATGAAAGGACTCATCAAAGATTTATGTGGGGGATTAGATTGACCTTTGTAGGATAATCTATAACAACTAACCTCTTGATTTGTAAAGACTATTGAATACCTCACCCAAAATAATTGAAAGCCCAAGGTGTCGTGGATTAAGAACCCTAAGAGGAATTCTAAGAACATTCATAAAATGAACAAGTTTGATCTTGAATTTGGATTGATTCCAATGGAATAGTTGTTTGTCAAAAGATGTCTTCCAATTACATATAAGAGACTATATATAGTCTAGGTAGTAAGAAACCTTAAATAAGTCTTGCAAATGGTTAAAGACAGAAAAGAATGAAGGAAAGTCAATCAAATTCGGGAAAACATCACATATGTGTGTGCAGAGGGGGCTTGATCCAGCACCAACATGGGAAGTTGAAGCATCAAATTGGAGGGCTAGATTGCAGCTGGAAATTTCCAGTGAGCATCGGTGCTCCCATTCAGCACCAGATGCATCACTATAGAGGGCCAGATGGCCTCTATTCAGGCAATTTGGTGATCTCTCGTGCTATCTCAATGCCAAACTCGTTGTGCATTGTGCTAACTTCATTCCAAGCCTTCCTAGGCTTCACCACCTCACCTCTAAGGTCTCCAATGCCTTATTCTTCAGTTAGAAACCTCACATCATCATCTTTTAGGCCTTAAATCACCCACAAGTTATAATCCTTCCTTGTATGTTCTTCATCAAGCTTTGTCTCCTTGAAGATGACTTCAAAATTAAAGTGCTCTTCCTTGCCTTGAACAAATGTCATCAAGGCCTTCTTCATCCTTCACACCCTCATCCTTGTGATTGGTCCCGATGGCATGATGGAGCTTGGTTTCCATCACCCACCCCCCACCCCCCCGGGCTCACTTCGAAAGGATTCATCCTCGAATAACCATCATCTAAATTGAAGGGAGACAAGTTACTAACATTAAAACTGGCACTAACTTGAAACTTACCGAGAAGATTGATCTTGTAAGCATGGTCATTGATGTTTGCTAGGACTTAGAAGGGACCATCTAATTGTGGATCAAGCTTGGACTTTCAAAGATGTGGAAAAAGCTGATTCCAAAAATGCACTCGAACCCAATCACCAACTTCAAAGTTCATGGCTTTCCTTCCCTTGTTATGTTGCTCGGCATACTTTTAGTTTTGTGCATTGATGTTATCCCTTTCCTTAGCATGTGTGCTATTTACCAATTCTGCCTTCTTCTTTCCATCTAGACCATGCATCTCATTTAAAGGCAAAGGCATCAAATCCACAAGAGTCAAAGGATTAAAACCCTATACCAATTCAAAAGGAGAGTCATGAGTCGAGGAATGTATGCATCTATTATAAGCAAATTCAATGAACGGCAAACAAACCTCCCAAGATTTCAAATTCCTTTTGATTATAGCCCTTAACCAGGTCCCCAAAGTTCTATTAACCACTTCCATTTGGCCATCGGTGTGTGGGTGACAAGTGGAAGAAAATAGCAACTTAGTCCCAAGTTTGCCACACAACACCTTCCAAAAATGACTTAGAAATTTAGTATCCCTATCAATAACAATTGCCCTAGGGATTCCATGCAAGCGTACAGTTTCTTTAAAGAACAAGTCGGTTACATGATGAGCATCAACACTCTTAGCACAAGCAAAAAAATGAGCCAGAGAACCTATCAACAACCACAAAGACAGAATCCTTAGCCCTCCTTGACCTAGGAAATCCCAACATAAAATCCATAGACATATCGACAAAAGGTGCACTAGGAATAGGAAACGGCATATCAAGTCCATGTGGCTTAATTGTTAATTTAACCTTTTTCCACACAATGCAACTGGAACAAATTTTCTCAACACCCCTTTTCATATATGGCAAATAAAAATGTTCTTGCAAAATACTCAAAGTTTTAGAGATGCCAAACAACATATAATCTCCTCATAGAACATTTAGGCACACATAATCTACTTTCTCTAAAGAAATAACCATCATACACATAAAACATGGCACAAGCATCCTTTTCACAAGCAAGATACAAATCTTTAAAATCATCATCACTAACATACTATTCCTTCATAAACTCAAAGCCAAGTAATTTAGAGTCAAGAGTAGAAAGCAAAGTATACCTCCTCGAGAGTGCATCATCTACCACATTTTCTTTACCTTGTTTATATTTGATCACATAGGGAAACACCATGATATACTTCACCCGTTTGGCATGCCTCTTGCTCTGCTTAATTTGCCCTTTCAGATGCTTTAGGGACTCGTGGTCGGTGTGTATCACGAACTCCTCTGGCCAAAGGTAGTGTTGCCAATTTCTTAATATCCTAACCAAAGCAAATAACTCCTTGTCATAGGTAGAATAACTTAAGGTAGCCCCATTTAATTTCTCACTAAAGTAGGCTACAGGCTTACCCCCTTGTATCAATACCGCTCCTAAACCCACCCTTGAAGCATCACATTCAATTTCAAAATCCTTATAGAAATCGGGGAAAGAAAGGATTGGGGAACATGCAAGCTTGGATTTTAGCAATTGAAAAGCTATTTCCTGTTCACTCTCCTACCTAAACTTAACCTTCACATTGATTATTTCCGTAAGAGGAGCTGCTATAGTACTAAAGTTAGGTACAAACCTCCAATAAAATGAAGCCAACCCATGGAAACTTCTTACCTCACTAGCGCTTTTAGATGTAGGTCATTCCTTGATTGCTTTAATTTTCTCCTCATCCACTTGAACACCATTAGAAGAAACAACATATCCAAGAAAAGTAATTTTTGGCAAGCAAAAAGTTCATTTGAGCATAGTCGTTCATTTCTAAGGATATCAAAGACTCGCCTTAAGTGCTCAACATGTTTTTCTACATTTGTGCTATAAACAAGGATAAAAATCAAAGTACACCACAACAAATTTGCCTATGCAGTCCCTAAGCACATGATTCATTGACCTTGTAAATGTACTAGGTGCATTAGTTAGCCCAAAAGGCATCACAATCCACTCATACAAGCCATGTTTAGTTTTAAAAGCCATTTTCCATTCATCCCCTTCCTTCATGCAAATTTGATGATAACTACTCTTCAAGTCAATTTCGAAAATATATTGGCTACCATTCAATTCATCTAGCATGTCATCCAACCTAGGAATGGGGAAACAATACTTTTCCATTATCTTGTTGATGGCCCTACAATCGACGCACATCCTCCACATCCCATCTTTCTTTGGTACCAACAAGACCAGAACGGCACATGGACTCATACTCTCCCTCACATATCCTCTTTGAAGTAGCTCCTCCACTTGCCTTTGCAATTCTTTGGCCTCCTCCGGGTTTGTCCTATAAGTGGGCTTTTTTAGGAGAGGTGCTCCCGAAACAAGGTCAATTTGATGCTCAATTCCTCATATTGGTGGCAAGTCTCTTGGTAGCTCCTCCGGGAAGACATCCCCATATTCCTTCAAAAGACGGGAAACAACACTATGAGGAGAGTTATTAGTGTTAAGAGTGTTAGAAAATAAAGATTCCTTGTTAGAAAATAAAGATTCCTTGTACATCAATAGAGCCATAGGTCTATGACCCTCACAAGCACTCCTCACCTCTCTTGTTTTTGCAAAGAAACTCATCTTCTTTTCACTCTTTTCTTTATCCTCTTTCTTTTTTTTTCAATTTCTTTTCACCTCTTTTTTTCTTTTTCTCATTCTCTTTCCTCTCTTTTTCTTCATAAAATTCTTTCATCTTCTCCAAAAGTCACTTTTGGTCTATGTAAGCCTCATGAGGTTTCAAAGAATTCAAGTGGATCCTCCTACCATCAACTTCTAGGGTGTACTTTTTTGTACCATCAAAAGTCACTCTCTTGTCATATTGCCAAGGCCTCCCTGGCAACAAATGAGTTGCCTCCATAGGTACTACATCACACAACACTTCATCATTGTACTTCCCCATAGAAAATAGAATCCTCACTTGTCTTCTCACTCTAACCTCTCCATTATCATTCAACCATTGTAATCTATATGATTTAGGGTGGTATATACTTGGAAGCCTCAATCTATCAACCATATATTTTCTAGGATCATTTATAGAACTCCTACTATCAACAAATAGGCTACAAAGATTCCCTTTAATCAAGCATCTGGAATGAAATAGATTCTCTCTTTGTACCTCATCATCTCCCTTACTCTGTATACTAAGCACCCTCCTAATAACCATATTTAATTATCCTTCAAGAATACCCTCACTCTCATTTTCATCATCCTCCATTCCATCACCAATATCAACCTCACACTTCTCTTCTTCCCTTTCACTAGCTAATTCAATCTTGTTTGCCTTTTGCACCATTTCTTCCAAATCCTCATATTGTTGCAATTCAGGAATGTCACTTATCTCTTTGTTCAACCCATGGAGAAATTTTGCCATTGTAGCCTCCTTTTCTTCACCCACTAGATTACTCCTTATCATGGCAACTTCTATTTCTTTGTAATAAGCATCAACACTCTTGGAGCCTTGAGTGAGTGTTTCAATTTTGTGGTGGAGGTCTCTTTGGTATTGCTTAGGCACAAATCTCTTCCTCATGAGTCTCTTCATCTCTTCCCAAGTTTCAATTGGTAGTGCTTCTTCTCTTCACCGAGCTATCACTAGGTGATCCCACTAAATGATGGCATACTCCGAAAAACCAACAATTGCAAATTTGATCTTTTTCTCCTTGGAGTAATTATGGCACTCAAATATTGATTCAACTCTTCTTGCCCAATCCAAGTAGGCATTGGGGTC
The DNA here is from genome assembly GCA_028571225.1 of Parsonsia alboflavescens. NCBI lineage: Eukaryota > Viridiplantae > Streptophyta > Magnoliopsida > Gentianales > Apocynaceae > Parsonsia > Parsonsia alboflavescens. The sequence goes on from JAOXNR010053036.1 coordinate 7,900, forward strand.
ATCACATTAATAGAAGGGTGCCATTAGCTTGATGCTTCCCAAGTTCTTGTCAACTTCTTCCTTCCTTCTTTGCCTCCCTGGTATATCATCATCATATAACTCATAGAATTCCTCTTCATTTACACTTTCTTCTTCTTGATGTTGCTCTTGTATGATCCCCCTTCATGGTTGGGCCCTTTGGTAATGTCCTCTTCCTTTTCCCCTTTGAGGCATCTGGTTTCTCATAGGAGGAATTTGAGGTGGTGTCTCCAAGGTGTCTATTCTCCCTTCAAATTAATACATCCTAGTGTTAAGATCTATCCTTAATTCTCCCATGTTTGTGGAGAATTCCTTTGTCATGTTCTCCATTCTCTCCAAGATGGTAGATAGAATGACATTGTTTTCTCCTATATTTGATGCTTGTGAAGATGGTGAAGCTCTGTATGTCATAACATGCCTTCAAAGAACAATCAAGAAAACAGGGGAAATTTTGTCCACAAGTATCACACATTCAATTGGCTTTTTCTCCCTCGATTGAAATCGACAATAGTGCCTTTTTCCACTCTAATTCCTCTTTCAAGTTCTTACTCAACTCCCAAGAGTAATTGAAAATCACTTAGGCAAGAATACCAAAATGATCCACACAAATCAATTAATTGAAGATCTCCAAATAAGAGCCAAGAAAGTAGGGTTTCAAAGAATTAATGTCAATCAATTCAATGCAAATGAACAACACTTGGAATCTATAGAAATTTTCAAAGAGGCATTTTATCAGACACCTAGAGGGCAATGAAAATGTGATCCAATTTGTCAATAAATTCAACAATTCCAATTCCATTGATTTCAAATTTGATAGATAATAGGCAATTCAATCACAATAAAACTTCAATTCAACTTCAACACAATCATTTTCAATGGAATTTAACAAGAAATCTCACAATAGCATTCAACTTTGGCACTTTCTTTCTTTTTCTTTGTGCAAAAATTTTTTTGTGCTCTTTTCTTTTTCTTTTTTTGAATTTTCAAGAACAATAACTCTTCTTCCTTTTTTTTTTTTTAGAGAGATAGATGAACAAACTCAACAAATAGAATTTAGCCCTAGTTTTTGGTCTTAGGCTTAATTCCAACAAACACAAAGGATCACAAGAAGATACTAGGATAGATGTAAAGGAACAAAACAACAAAACACATATAAGATAATAGGATTTTCAAAAAAAAGTATGATCTTAGCACATAAAACAAAGAAAGCGAGTAGCAAACCTTTCATGATAACCTAGGCTCTTGAAGGTTGAAGGTAATGAAAGGGCTAATCAAAGATTTATGTGGGGGATTAGATTGACCTTTGTAGGATAATCTACAACAACCAACTTCTTGATTTGTAAAGACTATGCAATACCTCATCCAAAGTAATTGAAAGCCCAAGGTGTAGTGGACTAAGAACCCTAAGAGGAATTCTAAGAACACTCATAAAAAGATCAAGTTTGATCTTGAATTTGGATTGATTCCAATGAAATAGTTATTTGTCAAAAGATTTCTTCCAAATACATGTAAGAGACTATATATAGTCTAGGTAGTAAGTAACCCTAAATAAGTCTTACAAATGGTTAAAGATCAAAAAGAATGAAGGAAAGTCAATCAAATTCTGGAAAACATCGCCTATGGGTGTACAGAGGGGGCCTGATCCGGTGTTATCAGCTTGGGAAGTTGAGGCACCGAATGGGAGGACCGGATTGCTACTGAAATTTCTAGTGAGCATCCGATGCTCCCATCCGACACCGGATGCATCGCTGTAGAGTGCCGGATAGCCTCTGTTTAGGCCATTTGGTTCTCTATCGTGCTATCTACTGGAAAAACTCATTTTCCATCGTGCCAACTTCATTCCAACGTTTCCTAGGCTTCCCAACTTCACCTCTAATTTCCCCAATGCCTTGTTCTTCATTTAGAAACCTCCTATCATCATCCTCAAGGCCTTGAATCTCCTACAAGTTATAATCGTTCCTTGTATGTTCTTCATCAAGCTTTGTCTCCTTGAAAATGACTTAAAAATCAGGTTGTTCTTCCTTGTCTTGCACAAATGTCATCAAGGCCTTCTTAATCCTTGATGCCCTCATCCTCGTGATTAGTCCCGATGGAATTGATGGAGCTTGGTCTTCATCACTCTACCACCCCTTCTCTTCGCACAAAAGAGATTCCTAGGGCTCTTCCTTCTTCTAATAATGAGGTAAATTATTTGCCTCCCATTACTGCTAAGGCTCCTTGCATCAAGAGCAAGGTCTATCGTCCTTCTGAACTAGAGGTCTTCTCTTTTAAATTCTCCTTACGTCTCTCGAAGATTTTTCATATTAGTGGGGAGAAGGTTTTAAACAGAGATGACTTAGTAGTCGCTCATGAATCCAAGCATCCTAACAGTAGACGTGATGGACACATAGTCCTTAACTTGACCAATCTCAAGGGAGTCGTTCTCTTGCCATACCAACATCCCCTGTTCTTCGATATAGTCTATTTCTAGAACTTTCCCATAGCTCAACTTGTTCCTAATGCCGTCCGAACCATTATAGGGTTCATAGCGAAATGCCAATTATATAGGATTCCGGTTTCCTTGGACCTCTTTAGGTGTTTATTCAAGATCGGTATTCCAGAGCTCCGGGCAAGACCATTGTGAGGTATCTCCAATTTAACAATAGGTATAGGCTATTAGGTCCTTTCCAATCTTCAGGAGGACCCTGGAAGGACTCTTTCCTTTTTGCCAATCTTCCAACAAATCTAGTTCAGGTTGAGCCATACCCAGACTGGAATCTTAATAAAACTTTTTATAACGGCCTCCCTACGCTGTCCAGCGAGCAAGAGATGGATAGAATTTTCCTCGTTGACCTGGCCAATTCTGATGTCGAGAAGATCAAGTCAACTCAACCAGTCTGGCCTATTCCTTCTCTTCGCTCTGCTAGATTGGGAAGTCTTGCAGATCGCGACCTTCCTCCTCTTAGAAAAACTATGGAATTCTTCCCAATGGTAGGAAATTTCTCCATTTTTCAACGTTCAATTAATTTCTTTTAGTTTTTCTATTTGAAAATATGCACTAACATCTCTTTCTTTCTTTGTTTTGATAGTAACGAGGACAACCTAGTTGTTGAACCCTTCCTCGCTCTTGCAGCAGGGATAGCAAGGAGGGTTGTTGTCCCTCCGAGCTCCTTCCAGTAGCCCTGGTGATGCTGATCGTGTTTCCTTTGCTGCTCCGGCAACTACTCCGGCCTCTGGGGAGTCCTATTTCAAGATTACCATTCCCCAATCCCGAACTAAAAAGGTAACGATTTCAAGACGAACTCAGAAAGCCATGAAGAGGAACGCTGAAGCGGCAGCCTTGCGAGCATTTAAGCAACGGCCCGCCAAGATCGTAATCTTTAATTCTCCTTCCCCCCAGTCTACCCAACAGGGGAAGAAGCTCCTTTTGACCTCTTCTAGAAAGGAAAAAGCACTTGCGACCTCCAAGCAAGGGTTAAATGTAAGTGGCTGTGCTACTGAAGAGGTTGCGAAGACCATTAAAAGGCTGGGGAAACTTTCCTTCTCCTCTCACTCTGATGAAGGGACCGCAAGGTGGGGATACCAACCACACAATGGAGTCTTCAGACTCCCTGTTCCAATGGCCACACTCCCTATCCTTCTTGATGGAGTGTGCACCCCCCTCCCCCCTGCAGGTCAATCGGGACATTTGTAGGCAGCTCATCGACAATAAGCTGGATAGATATACTGCATCTCTTAGATCAGTGGTAAATTCTCAACATTTCTGCATTCTTATAGATTTTCTATTCCAATTCTTCGAAGTACTCTCCTTTCTTCTTCTTTCTTCAGAATCATGTCTTCTTCGGTCAGCAATTGAGAAGACAAGTGGATTGGGAGAAGAAGGATCAAGAGTTCACCACTATAATCACTGAGCTCCAGGACGAGAAAGATTTTCTTGAAAAGGAAAATGGAGAGCTCATTGCCTCCACCGAGCTAGCTAATGCCTCTGAAGCAACTTCGAGCGGTCTTCTGGAGGAAAGCAAGAAAAATTTTATTGAGGCTAGAGCTAAAAATATGGTAATGGACTAAACCCTTAATGAAGCTATCAAGAAGAGCGACCAGTTACACGAGCTCGACAAACAACAAAATAACCGTATCCATGGGCTCGAGGCTCAGTTGAAGGACTTCAATGCCATTTGCGAGGAGGATGGCAGCCTCTCCTTGTCTGAGCTCTAGGAGATCCTGACCTTCTAGTCCTATGTGAATACATTTTGCGACCTCAACTATTTGGACTATATGTCGATGCAATCAACCTGCTTTGCGAGCTTAATGGTGACCTTAAAACTGACCAGGTCGTCCATGATGGACTATATCATCCAGATGTCACTATCCCTCTTCCTTGGGAGCATAAGGAACAATATCCGAACTCTCAAGAGGAAGTCCTTGCCGTCGAAGCCTTGGCTAAGGTCAAACAGACCAGTGAGGGCCATTTTAAGGGGGGGGAGGGGGGGAAAGGACATCTGGAGCAGCCTACAGAAACTCCAACCATTGAGAAGATGATTAATGACTTTCCCCCTTTGGCATTTTCTGCTCCTCAAGGTAAAATCATCCCTAGTTGTGGAGACTAACTTAAGTATTATCCTTTTCATCAATATCCCATTGATTTCGATACGACATTTAACCTCTCCCGAGCTATCCGTGTTTCCTTAGGTAGGCCTCCATTTGAGACTATTACTGATTACCTGTAGATCCCTCTGACATCATTGATCAAAAGAGAGCTGTCGAAGATAAAGTCTTACTGAGCTCGCTGGAAGTACTGGGAAAAGAAGAAGAAGATTGACTTGTAATAGAATTGGATTTTGTATCGTCTTTCTTCTTCTTACTTTGTGTTCTGTAACAAATGCCATGCTCATCTTTTGAGTTTATATTTCTTATTTTCTTTTTATACTAAATATATCAAGAGGTCTGTTTGAAACCACTTCCTTCATATGAGAATCAAACAATTTTCTCGAAGTGTCTCTGTTTTTGTTCCAGCACTTAAAAACTTGCATAGTAAACTTGACCAGTTTAGAAACTTATGCAATTAAGAATAAATAAGTTCTGCAAACATAACTTATAGTTAGGTCATTGAAATATGATATGCACTTGCAAAGACAAAACTCCGAATAGGTCGTTGGAAAGCCTTAGGCATAGAATTTCTTTAACAGCCAACATTTCAAGGCCCTAGGAATTGTCCCCCTTTGAGGTCGGCGAGCTTACAGCTTCCTCCTTTGTAAACTTCTTGAACTATATAAGGTCCTTCTCAACCTTCTTGTGACTTTGTTAGTTTTCCTAACTTTCCGACATCCGACCTCTTGAGGACCATTTCTCTAATTGCGAAATGTTTCTCTTTTACTTTCTTGTTGAAAAAATTTGTTACTTGATTTTTATACCTTTTATAAGTTTCCATAGCTTTATTTTTTACTTCTTTAAGGAGGCTGAGCTCTATCCTTCTCTCCCTCTAGTTTAAGACTGAATCATATTTAGTCAATTGTAATGATTTCATTCCGACCTCTACCGGCATTATAGCTTCTGCACCAAAACATAGACAGAATGGTGTTTCTCCAATAGCTTTCCTAGGTATGGTTTTGTAGGCCCATAGGATGCTTCGAATTTCTTTGGGCTAGGAAGGCTTATGACCTTCCTTTTTGAGATCAGTAAGCCTTTTCTTGAAATGTTCCAGAATTGATATGTTCGTGGCCTCAGCCAATCCCTTCTCTTGAAGATGAGCTACAGAGGTTAATCTCTATTCTATATTCAAGTTTTCACAGAAAGTCTTGAATGTTCCACAATGTGAGATGATAGCTCAGGGAACCCTGAACCTACATACAATGTTCTTCCATAAGAAGGATTGCACCTTTAGTGAGGAAATTATTGTCATTGGTTCTGCTTCGATGCATCTGTTGAAGTATTCTACGGCCACGATAATGAATTGAACACCCCTCCTCCCAACTTCTTTTGGGAAGGGTCCAAATATGTCGATACCCCAAATATCGAATGGAACCGACATGCTGATGGATTAATGCTTTGTTGGAGGTACATGCAAGTTATTTCCATGCAATTGATAGCTTGTACATTTTTGTATGACTTTTTCAATATCTGAGATCATCGAAGGCCAAGAATAACCAGTCTTTAGTATCGTCTTCGCGACGATTTTGGCTCCTATGTGTGATCCACATATTCCACTATGCACTTCTTCAATGACATATTCTCTGCTGGATATGCCCTAAGAACATATGATGATTTTACTTAATTGGCATAACTTTAAACTGTGATGCTATTTATATCATTATATAATTTACTTTAATGATTGCATTTCATTAAATAAATTATGTAATGCAATTAGAATAGTTTCTTTCTATTCTTAAAATGTCCCTTGTCAAGTGTTATTGAGATTAGGATATCAATAACATGCTGAGACTAGTATGTGTTGATTGATGACAGTTGTCATGGATATGAGATATCAAATCATCACATAGGTACACGTAGAGTATCATGTACTAGATTGACCCACCATGAAATCACTGAAGGGGAACCGGATCCCGAATCCACTAGGAAAAGAATCCGGAGTCCCAAGATTTTAAAAAAGTTTTCTCACATTGAAGTTCGAGAACGATACCTGGAATGATGATTTGTGGAGATCTATCCTGCGGAATAGATCTGGACGTCTTGATCTACTTGCATAAGATCTTCTAATCTATTCCCTATCTGTCTGGGTGAACAGAAAGGAAATAGAAGACCGGAGAATCTCTGTGAGTGGAGTGGAAGAAAACAGATGTTCTGTCATTTTTTTGCAGAGAGAAAAAAATTACGTCTGTTCTCTTTTTTTAGGGTTTCAAAATGATCGTCATTATTTTCTTCTGGTTATTACAAGATTAATAAATAATCCTTTAATAACTAAAACAGAAATAAGGGATTTCTATGGGCCAAGAGCCCAACAGCCCAACAATCCTTTTATTTAATTAAAAGTCCAATAATTATTCATTAGATCATGGACCCAATATAATTATTCGGACCCTTTAATTAAAGCCCAATATTTATTTTTATTCTTAACCCATTAAATAATTAATCTCATAGACCTAAGTCCAAATAAATTATAAGACTAATAAAAATAAATATCCACTTCATTATTTTATTCAAGCCCAACAATAAT
>JAOXNR010053037.1:0-15063 GCA_028571225.1 Parsonsia alboflavescens
AAGAAAAAATAAATTCTTCTATAAAAAATTATTTTTTCAAATATTTTTTATAAACTAACCCTAAAAGGATAAACTAAATTCTAAGGATATTTGATTAAATTTTAATTACTTGTTTTAAAAGAATAAAATAGTTGGCAGTTAATTTTTACCGTTAGAGACTTAACTGAAGCACTTGTTAACTTGTACTCTATAACGTACACTAACATTTATATAAATATATATATACATATATATATATATGTATGTGTGTGTGTGTTAGGTTTTTCTTAAAAGCAGTGGATTTAGGGTCATTTGTAATGGCAGAAAACCACAAAGAACTTTGTCTTGATTTTGGATTGATGGAGAATCAGGGGAGTAATGACCAATGAGATGAGGGAGATTTTAGAGGAAGATGCAGTTTGGATTATCTTTCTGTTTTTTTTATTATTATTATTTTCAAAATATGATATGGCAATTGCGTTAAAAGTTGATTAAGATATCATTTAAATGTAGATCAATAAAAATTCGGAGATGCACCACATATATACATCTATGTGGTGCAGATGCACTGAAAATTTTCTCAACATAAAGTAACTCAAGTACAAGGGGTAAGTGGAAACTCATAGGATTCTCAGGCAGATGGGAGAAAAAGCAAATGTTAAGGGAGAAGTGGGGTGAAGTGGCCGATAAAAAAACAAAAGCCACGTAAAGCGAATGTGGGTGTAATTGTTCTTCAACGAGATATAAATGAAATGAAACTATTCGCGAATGATTCGGATTTGGCTTAGTAAAAGCTCGAATTAGGCTAGTGTTAGACAAGCTCGAGCCAAGCCCAAACTCAAGTCTCTTATAAGATGGATCGAGCCGATCCCATATGTATTTGTTCATTTAGGCTCGTGAGCCTAAAAAAGTTTTTGATATATATTTTTATATAATAATTTTTATATATTATAAATATGACATAGTTTATTTATTATATAATTTATTATTTATATATACATATTATGTTGTCAGAATATAAATATACATATAAATGTAGAAAGATTTTTATATTGTATATAACATTTATATATAATATATGTAATTTTTTATCTTGCAAGTGGGATGCTTTAGTTTCTTACGTCAAGAAATTTAAAAAGTTGCTTTCAAGTTATAAATTGGCAGTTCCTACATGATGATGATATGTAATATGAGAATTTAGTTATTAAATGTTTTCTTACTTACTTTACAATAGAATAAGGCCTAATTGAAAATGAAGCGAATTATTGATTGTGTCATAAAGATCCTTATGCCCACATTCCAACCGCCCCCCCCAGAGGAACATGTGCATCTAAAAGATTTTTCATACTGTGTCCAATCCTGAAATTTTTTCTATACATATGACCAGCAATGAGAAAAATAAATGCAATAACTAAATGATGATGAGACATAAACTTTGCATTTGGACTTGATTTTTTTAGACAAGCTCGAGCCTTCCTTATACGTCATAAGCCAAGAGCTGAGTCTAGATATTTAGGCTCTCAAGAGCCAGGATCTAAGCTTGAACCTAAAAAAAGATAAACGAGTCAACCTCAATCTTAAAATATTCGAGATCAACTCAACTCGTTTACACCCTTATTCTTTAGGAGTGTAAATGAGAATAGATAATTTTTAAACGTTCCAATTCAACTTGATAAAATATCATATTTGACTCGACTAATTAGTTATACAAACCTAAGTTTAGGTTTGAAAGTTCAAGCTCAAGTATAAGAAAATATAGACATGTCAAATTTGAACTTGGTAGATTCAAGCTTAACCCGACTCTTGTTTATATCCCTAGTGTGGGTGACATTATAGAAAAAATTGGTTAATTGTGGCAATTTAATTGCGGAAGTTTTTAAAAAAAATCCACAAAACAATTTTGTTTTTTTTTTGTGTGGGGGGGTGGGGGAGGTTTTAATTGTAAATTGCAGCAACTGACAACCTTCACATTATTTCATTCGTTTGCAGCCATTCTAATTCGTTCTGCGGAGGTTTTAAACCCCCCAAAGACCCACATAAATTAGAGGGGGTTCATAACCTCCACCAAATAATAAAAATGGGTCGGGGCGTATTTACCCCCACAACCTAAAATGTTTTATGGAGATTTTTTATAAAAAAAAATGTGAAGGTTTAAAACCTTTGTTATTTAGTTAATAAAATGAATTTCCTCTTCTAAACTTTCTAGAGAATATGAAAAAAAATTGAAATCATAATTAAAAAAATATTAAATAGAATATTATGATAAAAAATAGTTTTTAAAACGTAAATCACTCTATGACAATAGAAAAAAGAAAAAAAATCGAAAAAGAAATTATTACATAAACATGCATACATATATCTTTTTACTTCAAGTTACTATTGCTAATTTTTGTTGATATATTAATACCCCTAAATCATCTCTAATGATGAAATATTATTTTAATTATAATGATGATATAATTATTTATTATCACTCACAATTGATATATTTTCGTATAAAAATTAGATACCAAATAAAAGTTTTAAATAGAAATCGGATCATGTTTAAATAAAATAGGTAATAATTTTAAAAAAAATTGTATAGCTTTTAGAATATAAAATATTCCATTTTGTTTATTTATAAATTTAATTATCATAAGAAAAATGTATACAAAATCAATTAAACACTTTAATTTAAAAATATAATATAGTTAATTTGAAGAGAAGGATGTGTCTAGTTTATTAAATACTGCTTTATGAATTTTATGAAATTAGTTTTTACATATATAAAATATTATAAAAATGAATTCAAAAATTTTAAATAAAGATTTTTTATTCATTTAGACATTATTACTTTTTAAAATATTATTGCCTTTTTTTTTCTCCCTTGGTTTTTTCCCCAATTCGTATTACATTCAGACGCAGATTCTTCCAATTCCCAATTCCCAATTCCCAATTCCATATTCATTCTCATTCTCATTCTCCCTCACAAAAATTTCCAATTCCCTCTTGAGATTTCTTTCTCCCTCGCAAAAATTTCATTCCCTTTTCTGAACTTCATTCACCCTCAACCTCACTCTCTTCTTAATCTTTTGCCCTTACTCAAATTAGCCCTGGATTTCTGGAGCATGCTTGCGGAGGTTTTGGCGGTGCTTGACATCACTGGGTTTTGACGAAGAAGAAGGCAGAGGTTTTGGCGGAGGTAAGAAATTTTCTAATTAAGATTTGTCCAATCTTCACACATTGCCATACATATATAAGTAAAAAGTTCGTTCCTGTTTTTGAGTTCGGTGGCTGAGAGTATTTGTGGGAATCAAATTCCCATGTGATGTTAGGGACTAATAATCCAAGCATTCTAATCTATATGACGTTTGACAATCAAATTCTCATGGTTGTACGTATTTATATTCCTCTTGCTTTTAAATTTTTATAGGGTTTCTTTTTTAGCCTTGTTTACAATGTGAAACTAATGAACTCTAATTTTAAATTATAAGACTTAGAGTTTTAAAAGTTCCCATCATATCTAAGTATTATGTGTGAAATCTTATTAAAGTTTGAAATCACCTAATTAAATTCATATGGATTTATGCTTATAAATTAGTTCTCATAATGTTCATCTGATTAAAGACTAAACAATCGAAGTGCATATCTAGTTTAGAGATGATGATATGGGGAAAGATTATAATACTTTTTGGACTTTTCTTCATGGGATATTAGAAAGATCTGGCCTAATTTGGCTTTGATTCCAACTGGGGGTCATGAAAGACATTTATAGATAACCTGATACTTTAATTTCATTGGTTACTTTTCCTTTCTTCTGTTATATATATATATATATATAGTAGCAGTAGAAGAGAGGCTGTAGTTTTGTTTTTCTTTTTTTTTGTTAAGGGGTTTGTGGGAAAGTTAGGCTTTTATAGGATTTTTCCCTTCCTGTGGTATCCAACTATCAGTAGCTGACCAAAGAAAATTCATGTTTAGTAGGAATAATGATTTTTAGTTTTTGATCGATCTTTTTTATGCACAAAGTTTCTTCTTTAACACATGATGTGATGACCTGTTTTAAGTCTAATAATAAGACAAGGAAAAGTTAATATATTTGCAGACAAACTCAGATGTATCCAATATTTTAGCAGCTCAAAGTTAATATGAGACAATTATCAACTAACCAATCAAGGATTAAATGTTACCATCTGTAAGTAAGGCTCCAATAAGAATATATCATTATCAGAGAGAATTTATAGATATATCCAATATTTTAGCAGCTCTAACCTTAAACAGCAATGAGTTGGTACGTATAGCACCTTAGGCAGGAAGATTATCTGAAATATGCTGCTCAGTAGTAACCCTTAGGCAGGAAGATTATCTGAAATATGCTGTTCAGTAGTAACCCTTAGGCAGGAAGTTAGTATAGCACCTTCAGTAAAACCTTTAAACTTTAGATTAATATCTTGGGTCTCAGATGTGTAACTAGAAAGAAGAGAAGCAACTTTTGGAACTTCATAATTTCAATCTTCACTGTTTTTTTATACTCGCTTTTTTTTCCTCTTTTTTTTAAAAAAAAATTTCCATTTGTGTATCACATGTATATAAAAAATTTCTAATGACTCTGTCGATAAATCCTATAGGTACACTCGTTTTCTTCGCTTAATTTTAACACAGAATGGTATTTTGATCATGTAGTTGAAAAAAGCACTGTTACATCATTGCTTCTTCTAGTAAATATTTTGCAATCTGAAGTATGAGAGTAGAAGGTTAATACTATATTTTCTTATTAGTCCTATAATGTACTACTTGATTTACTACTGCTGAAACTAATTTCTTGAATGCCACATTGCTGTTTTGACGAATTTGTTAAGGAAATTCCCCTGAAAATTACTAACAATTTTTGGGGGGAAAATCTGCCGCAAAAATTTCCTACGAATTTGCATGGGAAAATCTTTCAGAAGATTTTAGAAGGATTTGCGAGGGAAAATCCACAACAAGTTTTTCAATGGATTTGTGAAGGAAAATCCGCCATGAATATTTTTGACGGATTTGCTTGGGAATTTGAACAGAAAGTTATTTGGACGACTAGGATATTATTCACGGATTTTGTGGTGGAAATTCCGTCACGAACCCCCCACAAATATTTTTGCAAGAGCCTTTTTTGTGAGGGAAATTTTCAGCTGAAAATTGATTTTGCAACGGAAAATGACAAATTTCTGAGGGATTTTCCCCTGCAAATAAGGTGATTTCTAGTAGTGATTGTGGAATGTGTTCTATGATCCATGCAAGAGTAGGAATGATTTGATAAATAATCTCCCAGATGGAATTACTCAAGATCAATGGGCTACTTTTGGAGATTACCGTCTGAAACCTGAAACAAAGGTGTGTAAATATTTTGAGAAGAAATAGATATGTTTCACTTTTCATTATATTTATATATACTGTTATTGATTTTGCAACGGAAAATGACAAATTTCTGAGGGATTTTCCCCTGCGAATAAGGTGATTTCTAGTAGTGATTGTGGAATGTGTTCTATGATCCATGCAAGAGTAGGAATGATTTGATAAATAATCTCCCAGATGGAATTACTCAAGATCAATGGGCTACTTTTGGAGATTACCGTCTGAAACCTGAAACAAAGGTGTGTAAATATTTTGAGAAGAAATAGATATGTTTCACTTTTCATTATATTTATATATACTGTTATTTATATTATACATGTTTATTTATATTGTTGGAGGCACTTTGTCAAAGAAACATTGAAAATAGGAAAAAGCAAAAAATTCCACCTACCGATAGTGCAAAGCCTATATCAAGAAGACGAGCAGAAATGGTTAATACTTACGATATTATAGAATCCTTTAATTTAAGAAATAATTCTATAATTCTTAAACATTAGTCCGCCTTGTGGGCATTGTAATTCATTCAACAAATGAAGGAACATGCACTCCTCAATGTCAATGGAATTATAAAGGGTAGGCAGAAGCATTCAAGACATATGTGATCAGGAAGGAGGGACATTTAGCAGATGAACTTAAGGATTTGCTTGATCCTGAACCTTCCACGGTAAAATGCTTAACTTTTAACAATTTCTACAAGATATTTTTTGTGGTTCTTGTTACTGTTTTTTTTTTTTTTCCCCTTTTTTCTTAGTTTTGGTGGTTTTATAGAGATTATGCTTTGTTGATTGGTGGATTTGGTGTTTTGGTGATTTTAATGGTTTTGTTTGGTTTTGGTGAATAAACTTACTACCAAGATTAAGATTAATGCTTCAAGAACAATCAAACATGCAATGAAATACAGAAAACCATTCATTTATTGAAAACATAGGCTTGTCTTCATACGTGAAGTTTGTAGACAGTTAAGAGAAAATAGTAGCCTCTTAACAGTTCAAGAAGACATAGATCATATAAGATCTTTCTCTTCAAGTTCCTACCTTCAATATACAAAGAACAGACCAAGACTCAGACTGAAACTCAGGACTAGACTCTGAAACTGAGCTCTGCCTCTAAACATCAGGATGGCAGGCTTTTATAGGATAAGAGCTAAGGCGGATTTCAAATACAAGCTGAGCTAAAAGCTATAGCTGGTAGCTAATGGATCACGGCACTACTTAAACCCTACGCGCTTCACCATGCCTTCACATTGCCTTACGTGAGCAGAGCCCTGCATCGTTTCGCACTTTGGAAGAGGCGAGCCTCGAACCCTCGTGGGTATGAACAGTAGAGACTTAACGCAGGCTCTGGTACCAGTTGAGCTAAAAGCTATAGTTGGTAGCTAACGGATCACGGCACTACTTAAGCCCTACACGCTCCATCGGAGCTGTCTGGAAGGGTAAAAATGTAGCTTCTGTGTCCATGGTGATCAAATCGGTGAAACTCTAGGTGAAGACTGAGGAACATGAGAACTTCTGCGTAGTATGGATGATCATTCCTCTAAAAACTTTAGGACCATGGAGTTGTAGTAACAGTTTGTGGAAGAGGGAAGAATTTAGATGGCTTCGGGCTGGAAGGACAAGGTCAAGGATTTGTTCTGATGCCACTTACTACTAGGATTAAGATCAATGCTTCAAGAACAATCAAACATGCAATGAAATATAGAAAACCATTCATTTATTGAAAACATAGGCATGTCTTCATACGTGAAGTTTGTAGGTAGTTAAGAGAAACCAGTAGCCTCTTAACAGTTCAAGAAGACATAGATCCTAGAAGATCTTTCTCTTCAAGTTCCTACCTTCAATATACTAAGAACAAACCAGGACTAGACTTTGAAACTGAACTTTGCCTCTAAACATCAGGATGGCAGGCTTTTATAGAATAAGAGCTAAGGTGGATTTCAAATCCGGACTTGAAAGCAAAACTAAGATACAATAATAAAGATAAGATCAGACATAAAAGACAAACAAGTGGCTGACAGGGAATATTACATTGGCCGATAGGCAATAAAGTGGAATAAAGTAAATAGTACATGAACAGTGTTGTGGCCGACAAAGCATGATGGTGAACAGTTCTGTGGTCGACAAAGCATGACGGTGAACAGTTTTGTGGGTCAATCAGTGTCGTAGTCTGACAGTTTGTGCGATAGGGGCCCACCATCGGAGCTTATCTTTATACGTGAAATTTGTAGGTAGTTAAGAGAAACCAGTAGCCTCTTAACAGTTCAAGAAGACATAGATCCTAAAAGATCTTTCTCTTCAAGTTCCTACCGTCAATATACTAAGAACAAACCAAGACTCAGACTGAAACTCAGGACTAGCCTCTGAAACTGAGCTCTGAGCTGTGCCTCTAAACATCAGGATGGCAGGCTTTTATAGAATAAGAGCTAAGGCGGATTTTAAATCCGGATTTGAAAGCAAAACTAAGATACAGTAATAAAGATAAGATCAGACATAATAGACAAACAAGTGGCCGATAGGGAATATTACATTGGCTGACAGGGAATAAAGCGGAATAAGGTAAATAGTACATGAACAGTGTTGTGGCCGACAAAGCATGACAGTGAACAGTTCTGTGGCCAACAAAGCATGACGATGAACAGTTTTGTGGGTCAATCAGTGTCGTAGTCTGGAATCATCGAAGCCGTCTAGAAGGGCAAAAATGTAGCTTGTGTGTCCATGGCGGTCAAATCGGTGAAACTCTGGGTGAAGACTAAGGAACATGAGAACTTTTGCATAGTATGGATGATCAGGCCAAGGAATGGAGAGAGGAATACTAGTGGGAACATTGAACATGTTGTCTTCAGTGTAGCCATTGAATAATGCCATGTGGTGTACCAGAGGATTCACCATATTGAACGGGTACCATCCAAGGATTTCTTCAATGGAGAAATGGTACAGGCAAGGCTCATTTCGTTGTACTAAGTTGCACACTGGTCGATAAAGGCGGATACAGACGTAGTTGCCGTAGTGACCACAAAGAAATCGGAACCAGCCAGCAGGGGTTTGGAACCAGTTTAGAAATTTGAACATGTATAGATCTTCTGGGCTCAGATGTCGGGCATTATCACACGTCCATAAGTAAGAGTATAACTTCTATGTGTTGAAACAAAAGCAAATGGAGTGGGATTCCAAAAGGTACCAAAAGAAACAAAGAGCTAACTTTGGTAATAACCATGGATTACAGATGTGGAATATGGTGTAGTACGGTTGATTAGGATCACATTCAATTCCTCTAAAAACTTTAGGACCATGGAGTTGTAGTAACAGTTGGTGGAAGAGGGAAGTATTCAGGTGGCTTCGGGCTGGAAGGACAAGGTCAAGGATTTGTTCTTGGACTTCAGGGGGTAGGTGTGTGATAGAGAAAGGGGCAAGGCAAGGGACTATGTAGGATTTTTGTGGCTTAGGTTGAGAGGGTCTGCTCAGGAAATCAGCAAGAATGTTGTCTTTACCTCGGATATGAGCAATTGTGAATGAATATTTACTAAACCATTGTTGCCAACGGAGTAGTTGACTGTGAGGAACAAGTTTCTGCTTGAATTTGAGCATTCGGGGAAAGGAGGCCATGTCAAGTTCAATGTGAAAAGTATGGTTGATGAGGAAAAACTCAAATTTTTCGATACCTCTTTTCACAACTAAGATTTCTTTGAATGTACTGTATAATGTTGTTCGGAGGGTTTGAATTCTCCACTGTGGTAACCACAGACATGACGGCGACCTTGGGAATTTTCTTCAAGGAGTATAGCACCCCAGTGAAGATCTGAAGCATCAATTTGAAGGATGCATTTCCCATTAGAAGGAATTCGGAGTGCAAACAGATTCTCAGGAATACGTTTGAGATACTGGATTGCTCTGGTGTGTTCTTCAGTCCAAGAAGAAGGGTCCTTTTTCAGTCTTTTGCTCAACAAAGATCTGGACCGAGCTATACGAGGAATGAATTCACAGATGTAATTCACAATGCCAAGAAACTGTTGGAGCTGATGTTTTTCAAAAATCTGATCCGAAAATTCAAGGAGCTTTATAGTTAAATAAGGTTGAGGCTCATAACAATCATCAGAAATTTTCATGCCTAAAAACTCAATAGTAGGAGAACAAAGCAACATTTTCTTTTCAGATAACATAATACCAAACTTTTGAACAATGTCATGAAACTAAGTGAGTAAAATCATATGTTCTTTTGGAGTTTCAGAAAATAAAAGTAGATCATCAATGTAGATTAAAATATGTGGAAGTAAAGGAGCAAAAATTTGACTCATAGTTTTCTGAAAAAGGGAAGGAGCAACTTTTAATCCAAAAGGCATGACAGACCATTGATAATGATAATTTGGAATGCAAAATGCAGTTTTATGCCGATCAAGAGGATGAATTCCTAATTGCCAAAAGCCAGCTTTGAGATCAAATTTAGAAAAGATTTTTGCTTTTGGTAAGAATTGGAAAAGGGTCGGTCTGCGAGGAAGTGGGAACCTATTATCAATAAGGATTTTATTCAACTCCTGATAATTTATGACAAGGCGAAGTTTTCCACTAATTTGTTCAGTACGCTTGTTCACATAGGAGGCAGGAGAGGCCCAATCAGAGGAGGTTGGTTCAATGAATTGCTCAATCAAGAGGGAGGAGAGTTCTTGAGTGGCAAGTTGGAAGTGTTCTGGAGACATACCAGCATGACTGCTATGTGGGGAAAAGGATTGGGATTTTTGTAAGGAAGGTGAACAAAGAACTCAGGGTTTCTCTAGAGGGGGTGAGAGCATTTTGTGAGAAATTTAGAATGACTGACTGCACAGGAGGTTCTGGTAATGTGAGCTGTAAATTGGGACAATCTATCGGAGAAGCTAAACAGTTTTTTGCTTAGGAAGTTCCAAGGAAGTGTTTGGCCCTTGTGGATGAGGCCAGTGGGTGTGAACTGGAGATTGGGAATTTGGTGGATGAGGTTAAAGCCAATGATGAGGTCCTTTTGAGGTAAGGTAGAACCAAGGATTTTATGAGTAAGTGTCAGATTCGGGAAGAGCTGCATGTGAATTGGTTTACTAATGAGGGAGATGACAAAGTCTTCTCCATTAGCGACTCTAAAGATATGGGTGCAAGGTTCCCAAAATTCTGCAGGAAGGATTTTGGGATTTAAATTGAAGAGGTTGCACCTGTATCGAAAAGGGCTAAGACCGGGATGGGATCATGGTGATAAGAAGGTAGAATAGAGAGTTGCACCAGTGGGGAAGGCTTTGGATGGAGGATCCTTGCCTGATCCTCCGTTTGAGCCACCCTCCATCCAAATGATGGACCCAGGATCCTCCTCTTATGATGCTGACTTACCTCCACTCACATCGTTTGAGAAGAACCAAAAATTCCATTCCTGGAAAATTAACACTCCCACAGCTTTAGATGCTCAAGGTCATCCCAACCCTCTCTCTGCAGCTGAAGCCACCTTAAATTGGCAGAGTGAAAATGCCCAGGTTCAAAACCAAACTCTCCTTAAGATTCTTCACTCCCAAGAAAAGGTTCAATCCCAGCTTTCTCAACATACTTCCAAGACTACACACCTTTACACCCTCATCCAGGAAGTCCGCACCAAAATTGAAAATATCCATAACCAATTGTCCTATCTTGTCCAGTACACTACTGAATGGTCTCCCAAAATGGATAGAATACAATCTGAAAAAGAGTTCTTGAAACAACAACTTTCCAGCCTTGAAGCCCAGTACAATACATTGGCTAATCAGGCAGACTCGTTCTTCACAGAATTTCCCACCTTCTTTCCTCAAGTGCCTCCCAAAACCTTTGATCTTCCAGTCCCTCCAACTCAACCATATTCCCCTACCTTATCACTTTGGGACAAACAGCCTACACCCATGCCACAACCATTTCCTAAACCTCCACCTCCTACTTCCCGACCGTCCTCTTCAAAACAGCCAAAAACCTCTCCCTCTCACCCAACAACCAAACCCGCAACCATTGCCCCATATGAGCCTGATGATCCCACTATCGATGCTTCTTCCAAACCTACTTTCTTTACCATCGAATCTTCAAATCCCATTGACTCGTTCCTCAAACAAGTTAATACTCGTCAACCTGTTCCAAAGATCCCTACCTGTCTCGACACCGATACCGACAGTCTTTCCCAATCCAGTGTTGGAAACTTTGATCCATTTCAACAATTTGATCTTTAGAAGATGGCTCCTGATCCAGCCCCACAACAGGATCCAGACGTCCAAATGCCTAAAGATTTTGATGATCTTCACCCACTAGATGATGTCCCACACAGACCAAAACCTCATTCTCATTTTGATCACATGATTACAAAATTCACCCTTGAGGACATCCCTCCCTCAAGATGGCGTAATAGGTTTCAATCCTTATATGCCTGGCTGATCATCGATTTACAACAGAATGAGTGGTCTGATGTCTTAAAAAGATTTGTTGCCCAATTTGAAGACTCTTTCAGAGACTTTTGGAACTCTCTCGATGAATACCGACAAAAACAATTTCTCCAAAGAGAAACCCTAGAAGAAGTGATTGCTATCCTTCGTCGATATTTCATTGGTGATGCAGATCATGATGTTACTACAGCCCGTGTTGAATTCCTCGAAATGTAATGCTGTTCAGTCTTGCCCAAAGACTTGGAACGTCATTACGCCAGAGTGTGCAAATGGTTCTATATTATCAACCAGATGGATGATATAAGCCTTAAACAAGCCATTGTCAATTTTATCCCAGACAGCCTCTTACCTGTCTCGACACCGATACCTCTCATCATCTCTCTGCCACTACTGCTGATCGGCATAAAACTAAATTTTGCATTCCAAATTATCATTATCAATGGTCTATCATGCCTTTTGGATTAAAAGTTGCTCCTTCCCTTTTTCAGAAAACTATGAGTCAAATTTTTGCTCCTTTATTTCCACATATTTTAATCTACATTGATGATCTACTTTTATTTTTTGAAACTCCAGAGGAACATATGATTTTACTCACTCAGTTTCATGACATTGTTCAAAAGTTTGGTATCATGTTATCTGAAAAGAAAATGTTGCTTTGTTCTCCTACTATTGAGTTTTTAGGCATGAAAATTTCTGATGGTTGTTATGAGTCTCAGCCTCATTTAACTGTAAAGCTCCTTGACTTTTCGGATCAGATTCTTGAAAGACATCAGCTCCAACAGTTTCTTGGCATTGTGAATTACATCTGTGAATTCATTCCTCATATTGCTCAGTCCAAATCTTTGTTGAGCAAAAGACTGAAAAAGGACCCTCCTCCTTGGACTGAAGAACACACCAGAGCAGTCTAGTATCTCAAATGTATTCCTGAGAATCTGTTTGCACTCTGAATTCCTCCTAATGGAAAACGCATCCTTCAAACTGATGCTTCAGATCTTTATTGGGGTGCTATACTCCTTGAAGAAGATTCCCAACGCTGCCATCATGTCTGTGGTTACCACAGTGGAGAATTCAAACCCTCCGAACAACATTACCACAGTACATTCAAAGAAATCTTAGCTGTGAAAAGAGGTATCGAAAATTTTGGGTTTTTCCTCATCAACCATACTTTTCACATTGAACTTGACATGGCCTCCTTTCCTCGAATGCTCGAATTCCAGCAGAAACTTGTTCCCCACAGTCAACTATTTCATTGGCAACAATGGTTTAGTAAATATTCATTCACAGTTGCTCATATCCGAGGTAAAAATAACATTCTTGCTGATTTCCTGAGCAGACCCTCTCAACCTAAGCCACAAAAATCCTACATAGTCCCTTGCCTCGCCCCTTTCTCTGTCACACACCTACCCCCTAAAGTCCAAGAACAAATCCTTGGCCTTGTCCTTCCAGCCCGAAGCCACCTGAATACTTCCCTCTTCCACCAACTGTTACTACAACTCCATGGTCCTAAAGTTTTTAGAGGAATTGAATGTGATCCTAATCAACCGTACTACACCATATTCCACATCTGTAATCCATGGTCATTACCAAAGTTAGCTCTCTGTTTCTTTTGGTACCTTTTGGAATCCCACTCCATTTGCTTTTGTTTCAACATATAGAAGTTATACTCTTACTTATGGATGTGTGATAATGCCCGACATCTGAGCCTAGAAGATCTGTACATGTTCAAATTCCTAAACTGGTTCCAAAACCCTGCTGGCTGGTTCCAATTTCTTTGTGGTCACTACGGCAACTATGTCTGTATCCGCCTTTATTGACTAGTGTGCAACTTAGTACAACGAAATGAGCCTCGCCTGTACCATTTCTCCGTTGAAGAAATCCTTGGATGGTACCCGTTCAATATGGTGAATCCTCTGGTACAACGTCGACATCCTGACACCCGGCTCAACATCTTACACCGCATGGCATTATTTAATGGCTACACTGAAGACAACATGTGCAGTATTCCTCTCTCCATTCCGTGGCCTAATCATCCATACTATGTAGAAGTTCTCATGTTCCTCAGTCTTCACCTAGAGTTTCACCGATTTGACCGCCATGGACACAGAAGCTACATTTTTGCCCTTCCAGACAGCTCCGATGATTCCGATGGTTATGGTGGGCCCTTACCGCACGAACTGTCAGACTACCACACTGATTGACCCACAAAATTGTTCACCATCATGCTTTGTCAGCCACAGAACTGTTCACCATCATGCTATGTCGGCCACAACACTGTTCATGTACTATTTACTTTATTTCGCTTTATTCCCTGTCGGCCAATGTAATATTCCCTATCGGCCACTTGTTTGTCTATTATGTCTGATCTTATCTTTATTACTGTATCTTAGTTTTGCTTTCAAGTCTGGATTTAAAATCCGCCTTAGCTCTTATTCTATAAAAGCCTGCCATCCTGATGTTTAGAAGCAGAGCTCAGAGCTCAGTTTCAGAGTCTAGTCCTGAGTTTCAGTCTGAGTCTTGGTTTGTTTTTAGTATATTGAAGGTAGGAACTTGAAGAGAAAGATCTTCTAGGATCTATGTCTTCTTGAACTGTTAAGAGGCTACTGGTTTCTGTTAACTACCTACAAATTTCACATATGAAGACAAGCCTATGTTTTTAATAAATGAATGGTTTTCTGTATTTCATTGCATGTTTGATTGTTCTTGAAGCATTGATCTTAATCTTGGTAGTAAGTGTGTAGTTGGCATATTTGTCTCTCCATGTCAATATGTTTGACTGCTGCAGGTGGGAAAGCAATAGTTTCAGAATCTTGATGAATTCTTTTAGCCATAATTCTCATTTACCTTCTTAATCAGTTATTTGGGGAGGAGAAGGGTTATTAGAGCCATAACTCTCAAAATTATGAAACAAAATATGAAGGAATGTGTGCTTTATTGTTGTACTAGTTGATGAAAGGAAAACCAACTAAGTTCTCTGAATGAAATAGAATGGCCAATCAAGATGGGATCAAACACCTAATGCTCCAATTATTTTACTATGAGGTAGTACTACTAATCCTTAGAATTTTATAGTAATTCTTTCCAAGTGCGAGAGGGGGCCTTCCAATATAACATATATAAGGCACTTGTCTTTTTGCCTTCTCATCTCAAGCACTGCAAATTTTGAATATAAGTAACATCAATCAACTAATTTCTTGTTTTGTTCATTTCTTTTATTTTTAAGAAGGAGTGTCGGAAGGAAATAACTCATGTCTCGAATGGGTAAGGGATGTGTATTGGGTTTCGAGACTCGAGAGTTGGGCTTTAAGGAATTC
>JAOXNR010053038.1:0-15062 GCA_028571225.1 Parsonsia alboflavescens
ATAAATTGTCTTTAAATTCAAATCCAATAAAATTCATTCTATAAATATATAGGATAATGTTATGAAATGCACTAGTTCATTCTGTATAAGGTGTAGGTTAAGTTTTTAATAGTCAAAATTTAATTCAATTTTTTTTTTTCTAAAAATAAAATCTTTAATGAAAAAAATATTTCTTAAATATATTTTATAAACTATATGTACTAGATCAAAAATAAATAAATAAAAACAATTCACTATTAATTTTGATTATTAAAGATTTAACTATGCATTCCATTTCTTGCTTTAGTTCTCATCCCAATAAAACAAATTAAAATAGCTTAGATGGTAAAAAGGTCTATTTATTTGGTTAAATATTAAAAAATAAAACAAATTAAAATTTACCCCAATAAACAAATTAACCCTTGTGCAACCAATTTTTATATATCCATTATAAAGTGATCTCAATATTTATATCAGGAGATTTGATATGATAAAGAGATTTGTTGCATGATCCCGATGGTATCTAGAGAATATTCGCCTATTGATTGTGGTGGATATGGTAAAAAAAATCATGATCACCTCTAAAGTAATAAGGTTAGTAAAATGTTTTTAAAAGAAAAGTTTTTATAACTTCTTGTGTTATGAAATTCAGATACATTCTCTGAACGAATTGTTTAGTAAATCTTGTTTTGGATCAAAAAATTAATTCTAATATATTTCCAATATTGTTAAATATTACTCTTTCACTAAGCTTCTTATGCTCATTCGCTCTATTTCATTCTCTTCCTTTCCTTTCCCTTTTAGGTGAGGCTTGAGATTCTTGAAGATTTTTGAGCAAGAGAGTATTTCTTCTAAAACAAGCTCTCAATGCTGCTTATTGTATTTGTGGGATGTTCTACAGTGTTTTTGTAAGTAAGTTAAGCATAACTTCTGTATCCTTGTATTAATTCGAAATGAGAATCAGGTCCCTATAATTGAATTTAAGGTTTTAGATTCGAGAAAGATAAGTTTCTAATTTTCACATATTTTGCAAGCCCTGCATATTAGGTTTGCCTGATACGCTGTGTATGTCTCTCTAGGTTCCTGGGAGTTACATGATAAATATTTAATTGATTTTTTTTTTATTGTTGTTGTTTTGTAAAAAAAAAAAAAGTGGTAAATATGAAAAATCTTTTTGTATAGACTCATCTTTTGGTATATAATTTATTTAATTGCATTTTGAAAAATGAAAATTTCTAATGAATTAGGAATATTATCCAATAATAATTTGTCTTTTTGTATATATTCATCCTCTGGTATATTATTCAATAATCATGAACTTTCATTAAATTAATTGATCATGAATATATAGTTTTTTATTTGGCATTTGGTTATATCCTTTAAAAATATTATTTCTCATAATATTTATTTTATTTTTTATTATGATTGTATTATAAAAATATGCAGGTAAAATATGAAAAGTTTTTTGGCTTAAGTTCATCCTTTAATATATATTATTATTTAGTTACCCTTTGGAAATCGAAAAGGTCAAGTGAATTCATTTATCTTATAATATTTGTTAAGTAATTTATTGAGTTTTTTAATTCAAAAAAATACATATCAATGAGGTGCCATTCCTCAGATTTTAAAATTAATGGAAAAAATGAAGTTTTTTAAGTTTGGAAGTTTATATATATATATATATATATATAGAGAGAGAGAGAGAGAGAGAGTTATTTATATTTTAGGATTCAAACTTTAACCTTTTGGAAATTTTATCCTTAACATTTTTTTAAAAAATTTTTTTTTCATTCCTAAAGTTTCATTCCTAGAGTTATTTTTGGTTGGATTTTTTAACACATTTGAGTAAACATGTAAAGTATCATATATGTGAAGAAGTGTAATAACAATAATGAATTTTCTATTTTGGTTAGATTATTGTTGACTTGAAGATCTGGTGATTTTTTTAAAAAAAAATTCGACCAAAAGGATCAAAATATCCAATCGAAAATTATTTATAAATGAAAAATGCCAAAAAAATTTGTTAAGAACCAAAACTTTCAAAAAGTGTAAGGTTGAGTCATGAAATATATATATATATATATTTATATTTATAATAGATTCGACTAGTCATTATGATGGTAAAAATTGAGGTTAGATTACATCTCTTATTCGATGATGAATCATACGCTTTTATAATATTATATTAAATTATTTATACATGTTTTATTTACTTGCCTCTAAATCTTCTACTATAAAAAATGTTACTTTATGAAAAATTATGTGTCTTTTGATTATTTATTAAAATATAGTTTTTATAAACAAAACTTTTAAAAGTAGGAGATTAATATTTTTAGAACAGGCTATTAATACAACTTACAAATAAGTAAATACTCATTGGTAAAATGGGGTTTTGGATATTCTAACACATCTTCTATATCATTTTCAACATTAATATATAATTTGTTAAAAATAAAGTATGTTTAGGATTTAGTCTATCTTTTTATAATTTTATTAATAAAATATATGCATATATTTATTATTGATAACAACGAAGATAATTTAGAACATGTATAAAAGATCAGATTAAATCCACTTTTTTTTTTTTTTTTTTGTGAAAGCCCTCAAATTTGACGTTTAAGTGATATGTTATGGGCCCAGAGCCAAATTTTATTTCTATTTGGTAATAGAATTGTAGAGATCCAACAAGCTTTAGCCCAAAACAATGTGAGAGCACTGAGAGGCTTACCAATTACCATGGGACCTATATTTCAAAGAAGATAACTCATTCCATCTCAAAAGGATAGAATTTTTTTCCCATATTAAAGAGTTATCACTTTTTTAAGGAGTAATAAAATTGTAAATCCTATATCCTATGGTATGTGAATTCGTCATTTCACCTATTGAGATGTCCCTAAAAAGACAATCTCACTTTTTAAGTATTCTTAATTCATATTCCTAAATAATATTATTTATTCCTTTAAATATTCTAAATTTAGTTTTTTTTTTTAAATCAAAATATTTAGAGATAAATTTCGATAATAGTTGATAAAAACTTTATAAAAAAAATAGGAAAAAAAGATTTATAGGGAATTAAATTGTTTCAATAAAAACAAATTAAGAGTTCTATATGAAAACAAGAGTCTTTCAAATAAAAAAAAAGTTTTTTTTAAGAAATTTAAAACAACCTGAAAAATTGAAAGGTTTTTATAGAAAAAAAAAATGGAATTCTTAATATGAGGAGAAAATGAAGAGTTTTACCAAAGTTAACCGTATCAATAAAAAAAAGAAAAAAAGAAAAAAAAGGAGGAAGTTTTATATAAAAAACAAGTCTTTCATTGAGGGAAAAAAAAAAAAAAAAGATTTTATATAATCGTTTTAATGAATGATAAAGAATTGTTACCTACTCCCGAATTCCTTAAGGTGTTATCTTCAAGTGCTATCTTCGCTAAAGGTGAAGGGCTGATGTGTAATTTTTTAATATTTGTCCCTCCATTTTTATATTATGTATAGGTTAGTTCATGTTATTGGAACAATAATCACTAAGATAAGGGTTGAATAATCGGGAGGAAAAAAAAAAAGAAACTTTCTTATGATCTCAATCTACTCTACGGTACGAGAAGAATTTTTATTTTATTTACGATAGATGCAAATTTGTTTCAGATTTTGCTACTTTGATAACTACTAATGTCTATATGTAAGATATACTCTTTCTTTTTTAGTACAATCGTTCCTTAATAAAGGTAATTCTATGTTTCAGTATAATCCTTTAAAATTTTATTAATAAAATATATATCCATAAAAATATATAATGGTATAAAAAGATTCAGAGTCAATAAGGATGATGGCATCAACAAGTCTTACAATACGGTTAGGAATACTCTAGTCCTTTTTCTACGACATCTTCAGTACTATTAAATATAATACTCTCCCCCGTTCAGAATGGAATGTCAATATTTCTATTTTAAGTTGTTGGAAATTAATGTCTAATTTTTTTAATTAGTTAAAATTTTGTTTAGAAATTGATGTTTTTAAATTTAAAATAAATTAAATTAACTAATTTTTTTAAAATTCGTATAAGTCAAATTGAGACATTCAATCTCAAATGGAAGAAGTATATAATACCTGACTGTGTAGTATATATTTTTAATATTTTATTAATAAAACATATATGTATATCTATCATAAGTTGGTGTAAAAGATTCTGATGCTTTATAATACTAATTCTTTTTGTCTCTTTCTTAAATGACTTTCCACACAAAAATTAAAAATGTATGTAATGTAAAATACATACATTACTCACCGACTGATTTCCGTAAGAAAAGAGAATCCAGCGGCGGGTATCAGGCGTTCCATGTTCCGCTCACAATTGTTTTTTTTTTGGTTGGGAAAAGGATCTGAAGTTGCATTTGTCTATTTGGACAAGGGTCCAATTTTAAAGAATTGAAAAATAGGTTTTTATCTAGTTTTTAAAAACAAGTTTTTTAATTTTTAAGAGTTAAACTCTTATTCGGATAAAAAAAAGTTTGAATTTTTTTTTTAATATTTCCTGACATCATATTAAAGGTAGACTTTGAAATCATATGTACAATTACAATCAAAATTTCAATCCAATCTAACACTCATCTTCTTCCTTCCTTGAGTAAAAAAAAAATGTCATCTTCACCACTCTTGTAACAAACCAAACTTTGAATCCCAAAGATCCTTGCTTAAAACATTTTGAAGGAGGAGATTCAAGATAAAAAGGATGAGCATGCGCAATTGAAGGAAATAATGGCAAGTGGACGGTGATCGGTTGCCCATATTCCATCGAAATAATAGATTCTATCGGAATAGTTATTTAAAGCAAACAACCCATAGTTCCGCCTTGGATAGAAGAAAGGAAGTGGAGATGATGATGAACTCTTCTTCCTCTTTGTTTAAAACAAAATCCATTGTTGGAACTATTGTTTTGAGTATGTGAAGAGAAGCAGAAAAAGAAAAAAAATTTTGTTTATGGAGAAGGGCTGGAGATGTTGGACAGGAGAAGATGAAGAGAAAAGGGATGAAAGAGATATGAGAATAGTTAAAAGGAAAAAGATTTCTCTATTTTGAATTTGAAAAGAGGTGAGAGGAGTTTTCTATATTTTGAGTTACTATGGTTGGATTTTGTAAAATTGAGTCTCGTCAATGTGGATCAAACCTTGTCCAAATAACATTCCTCTCATTTTTGAGTTTTTGAAAACCTAAACTTTGTCCAAATGCATCCATATAATTTATTTCTCTTTACTTTTAGATAGAATCAAAATAAAATCTTTGTCCATTCAGGAACATCTCAGTAGATGAAGTGACGAGCGCGCAAACCATAAATTAACACCCTCAATGCATATAATCCAAATTCCTCCTGACAAAAACACTGATTACATCCAATTTCATTCTTGATCCAACGACAAAAAAGAAAAGAACCTTCTAAAGGTCAATATAGTAATTGCGCACCCAAGGATGTCGGCAAAGGGGAGATAAAACTTGTGTAACGTATGTAGTGGGTTCAACTTTTCGCCCTAACGATTGAATATTTTTGCACACTCTTACCGTAGTTAGTCGATTTAGGTAAATTTAGGCCCTTACAAGGGGTCTAATAAAAAATAGAATAATCGAGGAATTTACATAAGAATTTCACTTTAGGTTGATTCAATTGTTTTCTCACTTTAGAAATCGAGTCTTTGTACGTACTCAAATCTAGATACATTTTTGAGCGCTTTAGATCGGGATTTAACCTAATATTGTATTTGCATTTATTTATTATCTACCTAATTCAAAAAGGGGTTTATAAAATAAAAAATTTGTTTTTTTAATAAATATCTACATTTAAATTACTAAATTAATCTTCAAATATTTATAGATAATAATAAAAATTGTTAATATTTTTAAAGACCCCTTTCTTAATATCAGTTGAGTGTTACAATCTTTGATTTTTTCACACTAATTTTTTTGTTTGACTTTGGAATTTTAAATAACTCATGCAAAAAAAAATAAATAATGTTGTTTTATTAAAACTTTTACACTTGAAAATACTTCTGTGTATATCTGCCCGATAACATAAAAGTTATACTCTCTTTTCATATATTGAAGCCAAAATTCTACCGGACACCAAAATCACTCGAAGGGGAAAATAACAAAATTCAACACCATTTTTATTTTCTTTTTTGGGTTCGAACAACTTACTCCTTTCATCTAAAATTAAACGTCTCGTTAGACTTAATAAAAAAAATTAAGGAGACTTTCACTAATTTACCGATTTATTTTTTCTTGTTAATGTGAATAATGGTAAGAACATTATTATGCAAGTGGAAGTACATCCTTCAGTAGAGTAAGGTTAATAAGATTGTATATTAAAAAAAAACCATTATTTATTTAAAAAATTGTAACTTTCAATTTTAAACAAATTAAAATAGAAATAGAAGATACGATGAATTGTAGGGGAAGGACGATGAATTATAGGGGAAGGGAGTCAGGTGCAATCGAGTCAAACCAAATCGAGTTTAATGAGAGTTGAAATTTTCAACTTGAGTTCGACTTGAAAATATATATATTTTTCACCTTTTGACATATATTTTTTCAAAATATATATTTACAAGATTATTTTAAATAAAATTATAAAAAATTAGATTATATAACTATTAAATTTCAATTTGCAAGTCTACTCGCAAACTTCGTACATAACTAAAAATAACTTAAACTTAATTCGAGATTCAATTTGAATTGGATTGTAATTCAATTTAAGCTCAGAGTTATTCCCTTCAAGTTCGACTTATTTGCATCTAAAAGAAAGTAATAAATGCTCTAATTTACTAGTGACTGGTGAGAAGTACGAGTCAAGATACAGCACCTATGAACTTTGAACACTCCATAGTCATTTCTTCGTCATCTCATGTCATTTCCGGCTGCTTCTCTGGCATTGGTCGCGAAATTAGGCACGCTTTAACCGTAGCTCAGGTCCGAGGACCAACCACGTTTTCCTCATCTTCCTTAGTCACATTCCACGCGTTACTCACCATTAACGACCCCCCTCATCGCCAATCCTCCCAATCAAATTCAAAGAAATACAAGGTCCCGCGGCGCTGCGGCGCGTATTTCCAAAGGTATTACTCCTATATATATATATATATATATATATATATATATTTAAATCGATTAAGATTTTGAAATATAAAGATAATAATTATTTTATTAATTAATATTTTATTTAGTTATAATAAATAATACTTATATAAATTCAATCATAATATTTAATATGATCAAAAGGATATGATTAAAAATTTTTCATTAAATGTTCCGTGGGAAGTAAACATTCTTCTTCAAAATACATGATGACTTCTATTTTAATATAAAAATTTTTCATGAAAATGACTTTTAAAAATAATGGAGAGAACATTTTGAATGTGATTTAAATCATGTAAGATGAAATTACTAAAAAAAAAAGTTATAAAGTATACTTAACTATTAAATATTTCAATTTTTTTTTGGATTTATTAATTCACCATATAAAATCCTATTTAAATGAGTTATCTCATAAAAAATATTCTCTAAATCACTAAATATAAGTCATTTTAATTAACTTTTTTTGTCACTAATTATAGGTCATTATTTTTAATTAATTAGCTTTTTGAAAGTGTTTTTTTTATATTATTCTTCTAATGATATACTTATAAAATGGTGTTCAAATTTTTGAAAATGTGATTAGAGAGCATTTTAGTATAAAAAAATTACCTTAATTTTTGAATAACGACGACTAGTGACTTATATTTAGTGACAGAGGAAGGATATTGCGATTTTATTTTGTGCAATATTTTTCAGTCTAATTTTTCTTTTGTGAATATTGTTTTGGAAAGATAAATAATACGTATTAATAATAACTAAACATTAGTACTACTACTATTTTCAAAACCTTTCCATAACTATAATTATTTTAATAAATAATGGGTTAGATAGTTAATTTAATACAATAATTATTATAATTATGTAGAATGCAAATAATAATTACTTGACAAGTAAAGTGTCAAGTTATTCCTATTATACATAACTACCTTTCATTGCCCTTGTAATGCACATGTATTTTTCATAACATAAATAAAAGTATATTTTTCTAAAGAAAGATTATTATAACCGTTCCCCCTCCCCCTACCCAATAATATAGAAAGATTAAGAGGTATTTATTTTTTTATTCATGTAATTTTGGGTTGGTTGGCCAACTCTATTTATAGAATTATAAGTTACTTTTCAAATAAAATACAAAAGATAGCTATATATTTATTGATGATCAATAGTAGTTTGTATCCTTGTTGTATCTCTAACTCGAGACATATTAATTTCAAATGTTGTCGTTCACCATCAAGCTAAGCTAAGTAAGACTTGATTCTTAATTTGCATAATAGAATGAATAACAACTGCTAATATTGTAGAATAGATAAGGTAATATATTGATTTAGAGATGAATATTTATTTTTTAACTTAATATTAATGTTAAAAAGTATTTTTGACTTTCATCAAGAATATTACATTGTTACCTTAATATTAATCAAACTTTAAATTAGAATTATGTTTGTTTAAATATATGTGGACATACTTTCTCCGTCCAACAAGATGTCCATTTTCATTTATTTTTGGAAAATTAAAAAAGTTGGTTAATTTAGTTATTTCAATTAATTTTGAGTTAATATTATTTAAATACCCTTCATTCAATATATGTCAATATTGAGAAACTCTAACCTTCAAAGAAATGTATATGAGAAAAAAAGAAAAGAAAATAGCATCCTATTAATAATTGCAGTAGCTAGAATCAAAGGTTATTGATTGAGAACGAAGAGAAGAGAGAGAGAATTTGTTAAATTTTTTATATACCTTAATTTAATCTTTTACTTTATAACTATTTTGCAGTGAGAAAATTCGAACCATGTATTTAATATTTTAGGTGAAGAAAAATAAAATCCCATACCTTATGTATGACAGAGGGTAATATTAAATAGAAATGAAAAAAATCTAGCATTTAAGCTGCGAGGATAATGCTCCTTATGTTCGGAATTAAAGGATTATATTTCTATTTTAAATTATCTAGAAATAAATGCTTTTTAAAAAATTAATATCGTTAAATATAAAATAAATTTAATCAATTATTTTTTATAAAGCTTATACAAGTGAAAATAAGATATTTAATTTAAAAAAGGAAGAAAGGAGGGGTAATTATTTTCGCTCCATTATAAATTTTCAAATAACCAAAACGTGGGAGAATAGTGAAATAAGAAAATTATCGGAACGGCAGTGCAGGAATGGGTGCTTAACAGTGTCACTGATAGGTGTAGGCATGCATGGCTTCCAAGTTCCCACGCGTTACGGTGAAAAAGGCATCTTTTTCTTCGACTTCGGTGCAATCGGATGAGCGCCCGCCCACCGCTTCGTTTTGTAACTGCCAACGCTTTTTCTTTACCTCTTTTATGGCTTTTTCTCCATCGGTTATGTAATTACGTTAGCCAAATTACTGTTTTCTCCTTCGCCATGCAACACAAGAAAACAAAATTAGTAATTTAATTAATTAGTTAGTAGCAATTAAGTACAATATTGAAAAGAAAAGGAAAAAAAAAAAAAACAAGAAACTCTTGGAATTAATTCGATAAATTGCGAGTAACAATGGCACCCGGGGGGGTAGTTTTAACTTTAAGCTTAAAACCAAATGTTTCAACAGTATCACATGTACAACATTTTAAACATGGTTAAATTATAATATGAAAAATTGAAACTTCAAAAATAATAATAATAAAAACCATATTATTAGGGCTACTATAATTTGAATGAAGGGGAAGAAAAAAAGAAAAAGAAGAGATAATGGGAAAGGTTTTTTCTGGTATCAAAATCTTTCCTCTCCATTCAAAAGTTAACTATTCCTCCTACAGAATTCAAGGACCACATTTGTTGCGAAATTTCTTGTAACCCAACAATTCAAGTACATCATGAAATTGAGAATATCTGTCTTTGCAACAAATTCCAAAAATTTGCTTAATCTACAAATTAGACTTCGCTAAAACAGCAACGAAAAGGTTATAAATTCATTTGGAAAATGAGACTGTAGATCTATTTAAAATAGTTAATGGATAATTAGATCTATTCTTATCAATATATATACGAATCATATATTTTCTCAATATGTGATGAGATCTCGCAAAAAATTTAAAAAAACAACAACAATCAATATGGTCAAATCTTGACATGACAAATTAATCTACTCAAATGATATTAATTATAATCCTTCTTTTACATTATCTAATAAAATAATATATATTATTTAATTAAATAAAATATTCATGAAGTTTAATATAATTTTTTAAAGAATTTTATTAATAAAATAAATCTATAAAAATATACATGTATATTTATTATTGATGATGAAAAAGATAGTTTAGCAAAACATTCTAATTGGATCATTTGAAATCAATCTTCTTTATATAAACGGTACCCTCCACCTCCAAATACTTCTTATATCCCATATTTTATAATATCAATTATAAACATTTATGTATACTTTTATAAATATATTTTATTAATAAAATCTTAAAAAATATAGACAAATCAAGTTAATATATATTGCTCCCTCCCTTTAGAATTGAATGTTAAAATGAATGTCTCATTTTCTAAATTAATTAAAATTTTATTAAGAAATTGATATGATTACGTATAAAATGAACTAAATCAACTCAATTTTTTAAAATTTGTATAAGTAAAAATAAGATATTTAATTTTAAATGAAAATAACATTTTATTGAAGATGGTAGAATATAGTATAAAAGAAGTATTAGAATATCTAAAACCATGGCCCCTTAATCACAAGAGAAATGGTAGTGGGAATTCTAATTTTATTGATTTATTGAATAAATATGAATGTAACGGATATGCATAGTAGCAGTGATAAGTGTAAGCATGCATGTAAGTTTAAACCTCCTTCAAATCCCACATGTCCCTATCTCTAAGTACCTCAAACACGTACCACCGTACACCTCCAAGTGTCTCCTATTAGTTTATGTTGCCGTATTCTGATTGGTCAGCCACAGACTTAAATCCAACCCCACCATTCCCCACAACCATACCAACCCAGCCCGAGCTAAGCATTCCTCATTCCTACCTCAGTCTCTCCTGTTTAGTACTCTTCCTTCTTTCCGTTCTCCCACCATAAAAAATCAGCTTCTTCTCTGATTGAAGCTCATTGTTAGCTGGTGGAAGGATTCTTTTGAAAGAAATTTTGATTTTGCCTAAAAGATGATGCAAACTCTGAATCCTTGCGCCACGGCAAGAACCGCTGAAATCATGGCCAGGTATAGGCCTATAGCACCGAAGCCTGAGTCCTCAGTGGCCAATTCTGGAGATAACTCTCCCAATTGCATGCCGCAGAGCATAAGGAAATCTCCTTATTTGATGAATGTTTGGCCTCACTTACAGGCTAGACCTACGAGGACCAGGAAGAGAGGGAGGACTGCTCTTGCTCCGCCTGCTGTGAAAAGATCAAGGACTTGTCTTCAGGGCCTGTCCCCTCCTTATCAGGTAACTGCTTCCCCTGCAAAATCTTTGGCCTTGCAGGGATTTGCCCACGACCCTAATGGGTTGCCTCAGCTTTCTTTCATTCCCAATCTGGTGCCGCTAAAATGCGGCTTGGATACCCCTCTCGCAACTCTATCAAATTCGGTGACTCTCCCTTTTCTGGGCGGCTCGACTCCGCCCCGGGTCGGAGCAGGGCCCCTGGCAGGAAAGATTGAGTTCAGTGGGAGGAAATCATGTGAAGGCGGTGATAGGGGTATAATAGACTTGAACAAAGCGGTTGATGATCCCGAAGAACTGGATTTCTTACCACAATTGCAAGGCCCAACAAGGTCTGCCGTCATCACGCCGCAGGCGATAAGGCCTGTTGGCTCCAGCATAAGTATTGGACGCATCAGCGAGGATCCCTGCGCCCGAAATGCCGCTAAGCAAGCGGTGAAAAAGCCAGAGGAAGTGGAGAAAGAGGTGGAATCTGAGGCCTTGCCTGCTGTTGTTTCGGACTCAAATAACAAAGTCAGGCTCACCAATGCCGCATACAATGAAATGGTGGGACAACCGGAGTGTTGCTGGCTTGACTCCATGTGTTGCGGTGGCAGAAGCAACAACGGCGGCGGCGCATGCAAGAGGATCGGTGGAGAGGTGGTACTGGATTTTATGGATTCAAATTTGCCATTATCGTCAAATGGTTTCACATGCTGGGTGAGAATTGAATGGGGTAAGAATGGGAAGAAGAGTATGGTGAATGCTTTCTGTGATGCTATTCGTTTAGCCTGCGAATCCAAGGACTATCTCTTCGAGTGGAGGTTTCATATTAGAGAGGCATCCGAATCTGCTTCAAATGTTTGAATTCCTGTGTAGAAAAGAAAGTAGAAACCAGGGGAAAAAAACACAAAAAAATGGAAAAATCATGTACAATCCAGTAGTATAAATGCAACCGTGGAGTAGTTCCTTTTGGATAAGCAAGGGTATATAGCTTATAAGTATATATAGGAGTGAAATAGCATATATACCACCTTACTTAATTCAAAGGTCATCACCCTTGGAGAAAATATACAGCAAGTACCAGTGTATTATCGTTTTAATTAGTAGGTGTATATACGGTAATTGGTTCTTCAATCTTGGTGGCTCCTGTTTTTTTTTTCATAAATTTCTACAGTTTTTGGAACACTATTTTTGACTTTTGTCTCTGAAGAGACGGAAAAATATGGTCTTAAATTTTCTCCTCCCAGTTCCCTGGGAAGAGGGGGAAAGGGGGGATGGCGTTAAAATAAGCTGCTGCTTCTGGAACTGCTTCAACACGAGATGTCATTTACTAGAAGTAGTACAATCCTGACATTCATTCTCACCTGCCTTGCCTGCAGATATCTGATAGTACAGTATAGTATAGTATTTCAAAAGCAGTAGTTTACTGAGTGTTGATAATTGACATTTTGGATTTATTTAAAAACCCTGGTAAGAGAAGATCTCAAAAGATTTGTTTAGAGTCAAAAGATTTGGTTGGAGTCCTTGTTGAACTCTAACATGGAAAAGGAATGATCGAAAATTTCTCCTCTTTGGTAAGAGAGAAATCATTGGAGTTCTTCACTGACTCTACTTTTGGAATCAAAGATTGGTCAAGAGTCTTTTGCGGATTCTACTTCTGAAGATTGAAATCGAAATCGAAGTTCACCCTCTATAAATATAACACTTGTGAAGATTGAAATCGAAATCGAAGTCCACTGCCCTCTATAAATATAACATGTTCGGGTTGTATTTCATAATCCTAGCGAGAGAAAAACAAAAACAAAAACGAACATGTTCAGTCGTAATTTTAGAGGGTTGTACGGGTTGTATTTCATAATCATAGAGAGAGAAACAAAAAGGAACAAATCTTTGTTCACCTACACCTATCTTCTAAAAATAGTAGTGGATTTAGGCTTAGATTTTTTTGGTTTGGATTTTCTGGTAAAAATTTTCATGTCTCTTTGTTTACTACTTTCCCTTTTGATTTCCTTTCTATTTTCACAAAGTTCACAAGATAATCTTAATTTACAACTTCATTAGCCCTTTTATAATCACAAGAAAATCCCTTCTTCTTGGTCTCTCTGGCTGGCTGGCTGGCTGGCTGGCCTTTTCCACTTGGAGGTTTGTCTGCATGTGATTTAGGCTGCAAGAAATAAGGACAAACCAATGAGAAATTAAAATAACTTAAATGGTTTGTTATGAGTTCCTACCTACAGATATCGAAGCTGCGATATAAAAATTACACAAAATTTTCTGAGATGTTGGGAGTTGAGGAATCTCAAAGCTCTGGAAGTGGAGTATCGATCGATTAACTTGTTGGTAACAGGGGAAAAAAAGAGTTGAAGGTAATATATGGGTTTAATCAGGAGGAATCTAAATGGGGTATTTCATCATTCAAAAAGGCTTCTGTGAATTAAATCTGGTCAAACTGAAGGAATCTGAATCTGTGGTTTCATCGTTTAAAAGGAGAACCTAAAAGCAAACTGTCAATTCTCTGCATCTCTACGGTAATCTTAGGAATAAGCGGTTTATGTATTGACAAATGTCATTATTTTTATTTTGCCAATCTTGATCCAGATCTGCTAAGCACTAAGCCATCCCCAGATTAGAAGATTAGAAGACAGTATGTGAAGGAGATTATTGCCAATCTTGATCCAGATTTGCTAGCACGAAGCCATCCCCAGATTAGAGTGAGTATGTAAAGGAGAAATGAATTTTTGGAGTTCTTTTTCTTCCCCTTTAAGTGCGTTACTCCAGAAAAGTACTACAGCCAATACGATTTTGCAATATGTAGAGTATCAGGTAGTCCCAAGTTACTTCATTCGCCAATTATAATGAATTGATTCGCACTTATCAATTCGAGGGTATTTTTGAGTTTTTTTACTCTGGTTATTTTTTCAATTTAATCATTAAATTTTTAATTAAGTTAATTTACTCATTTTACCTTGTAGGAATGATTAATTTGTTCATTGAATTTTTAATTGAGTCAATTTAATCATTTTATTTTGTGAAAATATTCAATTTGACCATCAAATTAAATAAATGGTCAATTACGTTTTATATAATTGAATCTAACTTGTCATTATTTTCTTTTCCTTTTTTTTTCTATGTTATTTAATTTTTACCTGTCGACCTGTCATGTAACAGTCAAATTAACCATTTTCGAAAATAAAATAGTTAAATTGACTTAATTAGAAGTTCAGTGATTAAATTAAAAAGAAATACAAGTTTAGTGATCAAATTAATATTTATGCTTTTTTTACTTATCTTATTTAACTTGTAAGCATCACATTCTATAATTACAATTAACCTTAGTTGAGTACAAAAATTACATACATAAGTAAATTATATATATATAAAATTATATATATATATTTATATATACATAAATGCTATGAAAAGCAACTGTTGGAGTGCAACTGCCAAAACGACGTCGTTTTGGCAGTGAAATAAGTAGGTTTGAAGGATACATGCATTTAAAATGATGTCGTTTTGACAGTTGCGCTCCAGTTGTACTCCAATAGTTGCTTTTCATGGCAATT
>JAOXNR010053039.1:0-15059 GCA_028571225.1 Parsonsia alboflavescens
TCGGTTAATTTTAAAATTAAAAATGATTTATTTTATAATATAATATATATATATATATATATATATATATATATATATAGATATATATATAAATAATATAATTTATTTCAAATTAATAGTATATATATTTATTAACTTCCAAGAAAAACCTATAAATATATAAAGAATTCATAAATTGAACTTCCATTTTTCATTAACATCAAGAATTAGACTAAAAATAAATTAATTTTTTCACATAAATTATTTCAAATAAATGAATAAGATTTTCTATCTTTTAATTTAAATTCAATAATACTTAATCCTAAATTTTTGTTCCATGAAAAAATAATTTTTTTTTACATAAAAAATTTGAAGAGTTATTGAGATTAAATGAGTTAAAATGTTTATGATTTAAATTAAATAATCATATAATTACTTCAATCGATCGATCTAAAAAGGAAAATGTTAAAATAAATTTTAATATTTTAGAAGAGTTCTTCTGCTTCTCTCACGGCACTGAAGTTACAGTTGATTGATTGTATTGGACTGCCAAAAACCCTTCAAATTGATTGATTGGACTGCCAAAAGCCCTTCAAATTGCCTGCCAGTTAATTGATGAAAAAGTTTCCCCATTGATTGATTGTATTGGACCACCAAAACCCCTTCAAATTGCTTGCCATAAGATTTGTCCACTAAGAACCAAAATCGGCCGATTCAGTTGTCAACTCGCTGGTTCAACAATTCACCGATTGAACCAATCGGTTCTCACCGATTCAAGAGATTAAGAGTGATTATAGTAGAAACCAATTTTTCAGCCTTCAATCGGATCGGAAAGGGGATCGATTGGCGGTTCAACCGATCAGACTGGCTACTCCGATCTTGTTAGCAAAACATTAGTTGTGACCATTGACGTCATCACGATGTTTGGGTGACCCGAAGGCTACTTTTGAGTTCCATCAGGCAAATTTTTTCTTTTTCTTTTCTTATGTATTTTTTGATTTTATTAATCATGTCTTATGAGTAATCATCTTTTTTTAACAAGTAGGTTATTTTGATATGAGGTTATGGAATTTGGTTTGTTTTTTTAATTAAAGATTTGATCTTTATTATTAAGTATTTGTGCAATTCTTGTTTTCATCTTATTAATTATGTTGATTGATTTAGCCTGATCACCTAGATTAATTTGTATGATTATACTACTAAGGTAATATTATTGCTAAGATTGATAAACCACAGGTAGCAACTACTGTTTAAATTTGGTTTGGCTACCAACTTTATTTGACCATAGAGAATTGTATGAATCGAATTGCATGAATTAAAGCTAATTTGACTTTGGTGATGCCTCCATGCTTATGCAATTTAATTGATTAAATTTATAGTTCGCTACGATGTAGGTTTGATTGATTAAATTAGGGATTTTACTTCTCATTACTATGAGTATATTTATTTAAAGGATAGGAAGCTAAGCACTGAGAAAAATTCTAAAACCAATTACTTAACTGTATTATTTGATCAATGATTGGTCTCATAACTATTGACCTACAGATTGTTTTTGTTAAGAGTTTTCTCATCTATATTCTTCTTTTTTAATTAGCTTTTAAATTCTTTGTTTGATTTTATTTTATAAAATCTTTGAAAAATTCCCCTCTTTGGTGGGTTCAACCCTACTTATTCTAACTGCTTTAGTTTTGGTAGATAAGTTTAATTTGTTTGTATTACGACGCACAATCAAAGAGACAGAACATAAACCGAAGAGAGAAGAAAAATCGGGAGTACTTACCATGCTCAATTTTGTTCATTGTACTTTCGATCTGCATAAAGTCAAATGTGTTGGTTGAGAAGCAAAAACATATATCAACTTCCATAATGTCATAATGTCAGGTTGCCAAATAAGGAAAAGACCAACAAGCAGCAACAATATTTCTTGTGTCCTCGCTAAAAAATTTTGATCCAAGAAGTTTCTTCCTTAACAGCAAATTAACTGTCAAAATTCGGATAAAGAGGTGCTACATAAGCCTTTTGAATCCTGGCCTCCGTAAAAAAATAGCAGCAGACCAAATTTGTCCAAAAATTATCTAAAAGAACTACAAAAAATTCAGCCAAAAATATACAGAGATCAAAATTGTCTCCGGCAAAGCAGAAGAGGCCTATTTAATTTCAACTGAAGTAACCAGAAAATGAGGTAACCATGTCCTGGAAGGTACCATAGAGCCTGGCAAACAGGTGCCCAAGTAGGTGATCCCAGAAAGTGAAGGAAATCCAGTAAACCTAATGCACTAGGAGCTTTCCAGAAGGTGACCATCATCATGTTCAGAGAGACAAAATTGACTCCAAAGCAAGAAAGGGGACCTACTATTAGGTAGCCTGTACACCAAAAAAACAATGTAGAAAACTGTTATCTTAATAGAAAGGGAGTTTGGGAATGATTTTTTTATATTACCACTCACAAGAAAGCATTAAAATATACATCTTTGATTACCAAAAATAAATAATCAGAATTTACTAAAATCTGTTAATTACTCAATCTACTCTAATCAATCGATCATCACAATCCTACTCAATCTATACGAATCAATCAATCATAATCTTAACACTTCCCCCTTAGGTTGGAGCATAGATGTTAATCAT
The DNA here is from genome assembly GCA_028571225.1 of Parsonsia alboflavescens. NCBI lineage: Eukaryota > Viridiplantae > Streptophyta > Magnoliopsida > Gentianales > Apocynaceae > Parsonsia > Parsonsia alboflavescens. Next base: position 2,608 of record JAOXNR010053039.1, read on the forward strand.
GCCCAACTTGTTACAAATGTTATCAACTCATGTCCCATTTACACCCATAGTAAGAATATCTGCAAGCTGGTCTTGAGTTCTGACATGCCTAGTTAGAATATGTTTTTCTTGAATCTTTTCTTGAATGAAATGACAATCAATCTCAATATGTTTTGTCTTCTCATGAAAGACCGGATTAGAGGCAAGATGAAGAGCTGATTGAATAGCACTCCACAATGTAGCTAGCATAGAAAACATAAGTCCCACCTCTTCTAAGCGTTGTTGTAACCAAATGACCTCACACAATGATTCAGTCATTGCTCTATATTTTGATTTCACTCTTGATCTGAACACCACATTTTGTTTCTTACTCCTCCAAGATACTAACTTTCCTCCAACAAAGACACAATACCCTGTCATGGATCTCCTGCCAGTCTTTGATCCTCCCCAATATGCATCTAAGGAACATTCTATGTCTGTACACCCATGATTCCTATACACCAAACCAAGTCCTAGAGCTCCCTTCAAATAACCAAGAATCTGCTCAAGAGCATTCCAATGAGCTATAGAAGGTGATGCCATAAACTGATTCACTGCACTTGCTAAGTATGCAATATCAAGACGAGTAACAATAAGGTCGTTTAGCTTTCCCACCAATCTCCTATATCTCTTTGGATCTTCAAATCTCTCATCATCATTATCATCTCTTCTAAGTTTTGTACCAGTGGTCATTAGTATGCTATGAGGTTTAGCCCCCAATTTTCCAGTTTCTTGTAGTAAATCAATAACATATTTCCTCTAAGAAAAAAGTATACCTTTCTTGCTTCTTATCTCCTCAATTCCCAAAAAATACTTCAACTCTCCAAGTCATTTGTCTGAAAATGAGTATGTAAGAAAGCTTCAATGGATGAGATGCCAAGTGCATTGCTTCCAGTGATAATAATATCATTGACATAGACTATTAAGAAAATAAGACCATCATCAGACTGTTGATAGAACACAAAATTATCACATTTGCTCTACCTCATGCCAAAATCCTAAATAATTCTTCTGATTGAGTGACTCTTATTACAAGTTATAAACCTTAAAATCACTTATAGCAAGATTTTAAAGAAGCTCAGTGAGAGGTTCAAGACTCACTAGAAGGTCGTGAGGTTGGTTCATAGGTCATTGGCGAGCTTGTAGCTAATACACCTGAGACATGCAAGGCAAGATGTCTTCCATTATGGAAACTCCACAATTCAAGGAGCAATTAGTGAAATATGATCTCACAATTCTCCTAAATTTCTACTTTAAAGTAATTGAGATTCATTCCAACAAGGTAACTTCATCTAAATGGTACATTATTATTCAATATACAATATCGAATCACAAAAGGGAATTTATCCAATGGAACTCTCACAAAATACTGACTTAGGTATCGAAGTTATCCTTAGTGCAACAGTCCACTCCGGTGATCTAATTTTTTTCTGGTTATGATTACAGGCACCATTAGAATTTGGGGTGACCCGGAGGTCTTTTTCGAGATCCATCAATTTTTTTCTCAAGAAATAGGTAATTAAGAAATGTTTTTATTTCTTTAAAAAATTTTATTTTAGGAACAAACAAACAAACAAACAAAGTCATAAAAAGTGACTTCAAATGTTTCACATCGAATATTTTATTTTATATAAAAACTAAAGTAATGGAGTTTGATTTATTTAATTTATACATTTTGTTTTTCAGAAGTTATTATAAGCTTAAGAGCTAGAAATGAGTGGAAGAATAGAAAAAAAGTTTGATATATTTGTAGAGAATGCTCCTACTTTTATATATTATAATAAATTAGTAAAATTAAAATATTTTTGTAGGAAGATGGAAAGTTGAAGAGCTCAATTTCATTGAATAACTAGCATGGTTACTCGTCCAATGCACGAGATTTTTTCAAAAAATTAATATAATAATGTTTTAATATTCTTATAATAATATCATTAATAATATATTTTTTTATTACATTAACTTTTCTTAATAATATCAAAATAATGTTATTTTATTTATTTTTATCAATAATACTTTCTAAAAATTATGTATTTCCATCTCATTTTCATCATATTAGGTTTTATTTTGTTAAATTTTAACAAATGCATGTAATTGTAATGGGTGACCTTAGGGAAAAAAAAGGTTGAATTCAATTTCTAGCAAGGGTTAAGGGGCTATTCACCTCTTCATTTATCATATAAATATATTGCATTAGTTCAAAGGATTATGTAAGCGTAATATATTCACTACTCAATATCTAAAATTAAGTGTAGAATATATTTTTTAAAAAATCCTTAAAAGAATTATGACAAAAAACAACCCAATAGACAAAAATGAAGTAACATACGAAATCAAAATCAGAGGAAAAACTTATTTTGTGTATGTGATAGTCAAAATTTAGTGAATTAATTGCAAAATTCATAAATGCTGTTTTTCTTGCCCTTTTCAAAGCATAAACCTTAACAGTAACAATTACTTCTGATTGCTTTACGCTGCCCCTCACTTTTTAAGATACACTTTCTATGATGGGAAAGGTATTTATATATTAAATGTAAGTTGAGTGGGATGATGGAAAATTATTGGATTATCTTTGTACACTGAATACTGTAAATATGCTTGGTTAATTGAATATGGTAGTAGATAAATTAGATGCCAAAATTTTAGCTGTATAGATTGCATATCTCAAAATTCAAATTATTGGAAAATTTTGTATTTTGGAGTGTTGGGAATCTATTTTAATATTGTATAATAGATAGATAACATATGAAGAGGTAATTTATTTTTTTATCGGTCATGAAAGTTGAAAAGTTTAATAATAATTAAAGAAGTGCATTGGTTTATGAAAAATGTTGATTCAAAATTCAAAATCCAAAGACTAAAAAAGTAGAGATTTTCGTAACTTTTGAAGTTTGCTTTATATATAGATAATAGATAGATAGATTTATTATTTATCATATATATAAAAATTTATATATTTAGTATTTGGTTCTATCCTTTAAAAATATATAATATTTATAACAATATAGGAATATGAAAAGTCTCTTTACATAAATTCAGGTTTGGTGAATCCATTTATTTATTTATTTTGAAAAATGAAGAGATTAAAAGAATTCATTTATCTTAAAATATTTGTTATACAATTTATTGAATTTTTTAATCAAAAAATTTTAAAAAGGCATGGGAATGTGGCATAGAATCAGTAAAAAATTTGAAGTTTTTGAAATTTGGGCTTGCTCTAAGTATATTTAATATTAGATTTGAATCTTTCACAAGTTTTTTTTTCTTTAGACAATGTAAGATATTTGGAAATTCTTGGATAAAAACAAAGTTTCAAAATTTATATATTTAAAAATTTATATATATTTTTTAAAAAATTATAACGTATGTACCATATATAGTACAATATATTTGATATATATATATATATATACACACAAAAATGCTATATATATAGCACACCACAGCATTTATATATATATATATATATTATTTTAAAAAACTAATTTGTGATATTTATTTTTTATATTTTTAAAATAGATTTTAAAACTTTTAAAAATGTCATTGATGAAGCTTGGAAATAATCTTCGGGTCACCCCAACTATCAATGACGCCTGCAAGAACAATGAGGAAATTAGATCAGCAAGGTAGATAGTTTCTCTAAGGAGAACTTCGATGTCTAAGTCAGTTTACTTTGAGAGAGAATGAATCAAATTCACTTGTGTTCTTGTGTGTGTTTCTGATCATGTATAATCAATAATAATCCATCAATTTGGATGGAGTTAAATTGTTTGAATAGTTTTTGATTACTTAAAAGTATGCATATCTAATCAATTGTGAGATAATATCTTTCCAATTACTCCTAAAATTAAGGAGTTTCCATATTGAAAGATATCTTCCCATACACGTCTCTAAGGAGAGACCTAATAGCCCTCCCAGTTGACTTTGGGAGTCTCGATTAACCTTCCCACAGGTCGCAATGAGTAATTTAAGGTTTATAACAGTGAGAAAGGAGATATACGTACTGAATCGTGACATGGCAAATACATGAAATAAGTTTGAGTTCTCTAGGTCGAAGGTCATGGTCCCAAAAGACCTTCTCTAGGCTAATAATAGGTTGGTATTCATTGACCAAGGATGCCATTGACTTTCCTTCGAGGTTGGATTCTCGGTACTAGGATCATTATAAAAGGTTATTTAAGTCTACCATGCTTGTTTTACCATGAGAGCTTGATTATCAGAATTAAAATTGAAGAGACACCGAAGAATATTTTTCAATTCCGTTGTTCCCATAAACAACATTCCTTAGTTTATGAGATGTGAGAACAACATGACCAGCAATTCTATTTAGAACAAGCATACTGAATAATCAATTTCTAAGGTCAACAACAAGGATATTTCTTCTCTTCGAGAGAAAGTAACAAACAAAGTTCTCCCAGTATCTTTATCTCATTAGTAAATAATCACAACAAAGAGGCCAATGGGCTAAGAAAGAAATTGAATTCAACACAGACTAAGAAAGAGCATCCTACTATTTTTTCTGAATAACAATACATTTATAAACATACCTAATTTTCGTTGCAGGACTATGCAATACCTTAAGAGTTCACCAGTTCTTTAGATACCTCAGAAACATGAAGAACTAGCCATTTGTTTCCTTGGTAAAGTTTCTATAATCGGATAAAGAAACCAGATGCATGAACAATACAAGTACTTTGAACCACCTCTTCTATCAAGTCTGGTAGTACTGAATTAGCTTTAATTCCTTGGGCTTATAGGATTGAGTTCTCTACATCTGTTTTAAATCTCAAGTAACATGTTGACACGTAATGGAAACTTTCAGCTAATCAAGTTTTAAGTCTCAGTTTTATTATGTTGATGCATAACGGAATGGAAATCATGTTAGGAAGCTTAGGAATGATTTTGGCAAGATTGAACAAGTTTGGACATGGAGAAAGCTCGAGAGAGCACAAGATAGCACGGCAGAAAGCCAATACAGTAACATCTGGAACGGGCTTGAGACATCTAGATCGGCCTCAAGCCATCTGGTGCAAGACGAGCACACCGGACCCTAATTTCCCTCAATTCTATTAGCAAGCCTGCTCTCTCGTCAAGTGCTTCAAAAGTTCAAGCCGGTCCCAAATCCACTTTCCCTTGGTCACTTGATGCTATGTTTTCCCGATTTTTATTGATTTTTCTTCATTCCTTTTGATCATCTAACTTATTTTAAGAGGGCTTTAAGGTCCTTTGATCAATGTAAGATATAGATTAAGGTTTCTTACATCTCAGTCTATAAATAGTCTCTTTGTAATAGTTAGAAACAACTTATCCACAAACAATTTATTTCAAATTTGAGAGGATCCTTATGGATTAAACTCTACTTTTCTTGAGTGTTCTTCTAAAACTCTTCTAGGGTTCGTAGTCTAACTTTTGAGTTCTTTAATACTTGGCTAGGGTAATTGAATTGAATTGATGAAATTCAAACTAATTGATCATATTGGAAGACAATCATGGTCAATGATATCTAGCTTAAACCTCTTGCATGAACTCTTGGGTTGATCTCAATTTGGGTGTGTCTTTGGGTTGAATTTGAATGAAGAATCCATTTCAATTTTGAGATCACATCACACTATTGGAGGCTTAAGTAATAGCTGTTAGTTCTTCATCTTCATAGTGGTGGATTATCACAAATTTCTCCCTCATTCTAATTCTCAAGTGTTTCCACGTAGTAATGGTTGGTTCCCATGTATCCAAGTCTATACTCTTTGTTCTCATTTGCAATTGATTCCAATAGGTTAAAGTATAATTGATTCCAATAGGTTAAAGTATAGTCCTTGAAACTCTTAACAATCAATTCCATCTTCTCTTCTTCCAAGTAGTCATGATTGTTAAGCACATGATCTACTTCCCGCTCCCAAGTGAGATAAGCTTCTAAATCATTCAAATCATAGAAAGGTGGAATGGTCGGATGATAGCTCCCAAAAGTTCCGTCATAGCTTCCTCTTCCTCCATATCTTCTTGGCCTCTCTTCTTTGTTGATGTAGTCTTCATCATCATACTTAACATGTTCATATTTTCCTCTTGGTGGTCTCCTTTGAATTTCTCTTGTCAACTCCTCCACATGGCTCATATTCTTTAGAAAAACTCGGTCGATTTTCACCCCCCTTGGTCCTTGTTGTAGATGTTTTCTAGGAGGTTTAGGTAGTTCATCTATACTTATTTCAAAGTCCTCAACTCTTTTATTCACTCTTCCAATATTCATAATCATCTCATCCATTTTCTCCACAATAGTAGCTATACATGTATCCATTTCACTACCACCAACATATGATGAAGGAGATGATTCTCTTGCATTGATTTACCCACAAAGAAAGAAACACAAAAAATAGGGGAATCACTCAATTGAGCCTTTTACTCACTCAAATAAACTCACCCCTTTTTGCTTTTTACCTCTCCAAACTCTTCTTGATGTTCTTAATTAACTCAAATTGGGTCATGCAACTACTCAAATAAAAGAATGTCAAATATCCACACAACACAATCAAGTAGTCAATTATGATCAACAAATAAGAACAAAAAGATAAGAGTTTCAAAGAGTAAGGTCAATCAATACAAGACAAATGATCAAACACTTAAAATTCAAAGGAAATTGAGAATCGGCATTTTATTTAACACCTTGAGGACAAAGATTTGTTATCCAAATTTCAATGATTTCAAGTGCCTCGATTACAAGTTTTGAATAGGAAAATAGGCAATTCAACATAATTAGTTACAATCCAACCTCAACTCAACAATTTGAAATAGAATTCAACTCACAATAGCAAGATCAATAGGATTTTCGAATTTTTTAGATTTGAGATCTTTGATCTCTCTCTTTTCTTTTTTTTGTATTTTTCTTTTTGTAAAGATAGAGAAGAAGTAGAATTACCAAACAAATTGAATTGGCCCTTGTTTTTTGCCATAGGCGCAATTCACAGAATCACAATAGGATCACAAGAGAAGAAGTAGGATAAATGTAAAAGCACAAACACAAAAACATCAATAGATCTCAGATTTTCAATGGAAAAAACGAGATTGAAACAAAGCAACTAAAGATAGGCGAACCACTTGATGAAAACATAAGCTTTGACACATAAATATGATGTGATCTTGAGTTGAAGTTTCTCAATCTATAGGCCCAATTCTTGATCATGTAAAATTGAAGCAAAGTTTCCTAGACTCATCAAGTTGTTCAGGCTTAAAATTAGATTGACCTCTTGTTAAAGTAAACAATCAACCAACCTAATTGATTTGGAAAACAATTCAACACCTAAGCCAGGTAATTAAAAAGCCCTTTTTAAAGTATCTCAAGAATCCTAAAAGAGTTCATGAAGAACACTCATAAAGATCATGTTTGAGGTTGAAAAGAAACACTCAAAAGAGATTAATTGTTTGTCATGATAAAAGTTGGTAAAATGAATTACAAAGATAAGAGACTATATATAGTCCTAAAGCCCTAAATTATCCTAATAATTCATGGATAGGGTTTAAAGACATGATTATCCTTAATACATTAAAAAAAAAAAAGGGAACTTCAAAATTTCAAAGATTGGCTGGACAAAAACAGGCTGACTAGCTATGGTTGTTGGTATCGGTGTTAGCCCCAGAACTCTTGCTCCTGCAGGCCACCTTCTGACCGGTGCTAGTGGTGACATCTGTTAGGCTCCATTTACCCTTTTCTTGGCTTGTTTCCTTCCTTGTTTGCTTACTTTGATTTGGCCTCAAGTTGTACACCTCTATGAAATGATTTCGGCCATTTTGAACATTTACAAGTCCTCTAAAATGTCATATAAGTTTTCAATCTTGAATACAATATAAAGCTCTTCAACTTGGACTTCATCAACTAACTTAACTTTTTCAAACATGGCATCATCAACAAGTTGTCCTTCTTTGATTTGCATCAATGCCATCTTTGCCTTCTTAATCCTTGAGTCCTCATTCTTGTATTTGAAATATAAATCTTCGTATAAGAACTTACATCCAACCTGGTAATCTTCAAAATTATTTTCATAAACCTCCAAGGAAACTTTTAAAGCTAACAAGAGCTTCTTCTTCCTTGAAGCATCAACCTTATACTTAAAGTATGAGTTCTTGCAATTACACATCAATCTCTTGATCTTGCATCTCTTCATTCCATTCTTTGTTTGTTGCTCCATATTTATGGTTGAACTTGAAATATGGAGCCTTAAATTTGAAGTTACGTAACTTGAATCTTCTATTCTCCTCATATGGTAGCTTTCATAAGTCCTTCAATTCCAAGGTTGCTCCTTGATATTCATCATCTAGGAAGAGGCAGAAAACATGGAATTTTTGCATTTGACTTGCAGAAAGAACTTCTGAACAATAATGAACCTTGCATGCATGTAGTCTGTGCGTTTTACAGAAAAGAAGTTTCGATATAGAAATCCATCGATTATACAACAAGTCCAAAACATCAAGACATGTTCATTGCAGTGGGGTATTGTCTTGAAATGCTTTGAAATTTATTTTTCTCATCTTCTTTAATTGGGTTCTTTTCTCATGGTGAATTGATTTGCTTTAGTAATTAAAAAGAAAAAAGGGATATGCAGAGTTATTTTCTTGACCTCCAGAAGAAAAAAGGATTGTGGGGATTGGATCAATGATAGCTTTAGAAGTTGACTTTAGTTTCTGGCTTGACTTGCAAATACTTTACTATAACTGGAGGTTCTAATAGTATCCTTCTCAGTAAGTATGCTGCAGCTGCACCAACTTTTTTCTTCCTTGTCAATACATGCATTGGTTTACCTTAGCATACATTAAACATGTAACATTAGGTACAAAAGCTTCTTTAAAGATGGCATGAAAAACTCCAAGAGGAATTTTCCTTTGTTTCCCTTGATTCTTGCATTAATGACGCAAAGGATTAACTTAGATAATCATAGAAAAGAGAAGTGGTTCTAATAACAAACTGCATAAATAACAGTTAAAAACAGATCCCTTATGATTCCTGGGGGTGTTTTAATAGTGCGATTATATGGACCTAGAAAACTATTTAAGAGGGAAAGCCTGGACGAGGTTAACATGTTATTTGAAATGCTTAGAACGTTAATTTGCAATTTTAACATGCAGTTGGGATTTCTTCAATTCTCTAGACTAAGAAATGTTCCCCATTAACTTTTTCCAGTGGCAAGCATTTAGCAGAATATTTGATCGACGGGGATGTTGTTGCCCGATTGGTCCATGGTCCAACCCAATTTAGGGCCTTCTTGAGGACAGCCCCATTGGAGCTGTAATAAGGTAACATAGCAACAAGGTGGGAATCAGAAAGAAAAAAGACAGTCAGAAAAACAAGGACCAGAGAGAGAGAGGTAGCTGTACCTTTCTTTGTTTGGCCTTGATCAAAGTGACTATTAGAGGTCGATCCGTGGTAAGATTGAGCTAAAATTTTAACTAGAGGTTCCTGACTCATAGCTTTTCAGATCTAAAGGTCAATTTTCTATTTGGAGCCTTCGGTGATCGGATATGTCTGCCTAGTGATTGTTCAGTTTTGGGTGAGGTTTCACCTTTCTTTTGTCCTCCTCAACTTGTGTTGGTCTGACATAGCTTGATCTTTACTATCTTTGTTGAATCTAATTGTTGTGGAAATTGTGGTGCTCATGTGTTGAGCTGGAGTTTGGTTCTGTACCTGAAACTACATAGTGAAGATTTGGGTGGACTCCAAGATCGGTCCCGTGGTTTTTATCCTTCACTTTGAGGGAGTTTTCCACGTTAAAAAATGTTTGTGTTGCTACTGATTTTTTATTCTTTCATATTGTGATTAGATAGATGTTTTTTGTTCTTGCATGGTCGTTTTCCTCGCAGGTTAGTAAGCTAGGATTTCGGTTTATCCCAACAAATTGGTATCAGAGCCAGGTTGTGTTTCTCTTGGTTGAACGATGGAACCGAATTTTAGCAGGATGGTTAATTTGAATGGAAATAATTATCAGATTTGGAGTTGTAAAATGGAAGACCTTCTTTATGTGAAACGTTTTCACTTACTCGTATTCAGCAATTCAAAGCCGGACGACATGTCTGATGCTGATTGGGCTCTTGAGCACAAAGTTGTGTGCGGCTACATTCGCTAATTTGTGGAAGATAGTGTTTTGAATCACATTAAGAAAGAAACTCATGCCAGGAGTCTTTAGGCAAAGTTTAAGTCATTACATGCGAGGAAAACCGGAAACAATAAATTGTTCTTGATGAAGCAATTCATGCACTTGAGTTACAAGGATGGCAAACCCATATCCGATCACTTGAATGAGTTTCAAGGAGTGATAGAGCAACATTCAGCCATGAATATTAAATTTGATGATGAGGTACTTGGGCTTTGGTTACTTGGTACTCTTCCGAACTCTTGGGAGACATCCCATGTGTCATTGTGTAATTCTGCTCCCGATGGTACTGTTTCTATAGATTTTTCAGAAAGTGGTATTTTGAATGAAGAAATGAGAAGGAAAGAACAGGGTTCTTCTTCTTCTTATTCTGAAGACTTAGTTGCTGAAAGCAGGAGAAAAAGTCACAACAGTGGTCTGAAAGGTAAACACAAGAACAGAATGGAGTCACGATCATGGTAGAAGAATGTGGAATGTGATCACTGTGGTAAAAAAAGGTCACATTAAGAGGAACTGCTTTAAGTTGAAAAGGGAAAAGAAAAATGGAGGTGATAACAATGAGAAAGAAGATCACACTAATAATGATCGAGTTGTTGTAGCTACTGATGATCTTGTTATTATTTGTTATGATAATGATGTGAATCTGGCACGCAATGAGACAAGCTAGGTAATTGATAGTGGAGCTTTGCTTCAAGTCACTTCAAAGATGGAATTTTTCAATTCCTATACTTTGGGAAACTTTAGCTCATTGAGGATGCGCAATGTTGGTGTGGCTAAAGTTGCAAGTATGGGAAATGTGTGTCTAGAGGCTACTAATGGAACAAAACTGATTCTAAAAAAAATCAGACATGTACCAGATATATGGCTGAACTTGATTTCTACAGGGAGAATAGATGATAAGGGCTTCAGCAGTACCTTTCGTGGTGGACAATGGAAGCTCACAAAAGGCTCCTTAGTTGTGGCTAGAGGAAAGAAGGAATCTTCTTTATATACTCTGAAGGCCAGAATTTCCATGCATTCTTGTAATTTTGTGAAAGATGCAAATGTAACTGAGTTATGGCACAAACGACTAAGTCACATGAGTGAGAAAGGTATGGGCTTATTGGCTAAAAAGAACTTGCTCACTAGAGCAAGGAGTGCAAAGCTTGAGAAGTGTGCACATTGCCTAGCAAGAAAATCGAGAAGAGTTTCGTTCAAAAGTCATCCTCCATAGAGAAAGTCATATCTATTACATTTGGTGCACGTAGATGTTTGTGGTCCAATCAAACCACCAACACTTGGTGGTGCTGCCTATTTTGTGACCTTCATTAATGATCATTCAAGGAAACTTGGGTTTATTTCTTGAAAACCAAAGACCAAGTGTTAGATGCATTTAAACAATTTCATGTTCTGAAGGAGAGACATACTAGAAAGAAGCTTAAATGTATTCGTTCAGACAATGGTGGTGAGTTCATTGGACCTTTTTGATGAGTACTACGGAAAGCATGGTATTCGTCGTCAGAAGACGCCTCCTAAGACACCTCAATTGAATGGCATTGTTGAAAGAATGAATCGGACATTGATAGAGAGGGTCATATGTTTGATTTCAGATGCCAGATTGCCGAAATCCTTTTGGGGTGAGGCATTGAATACTGTTGCTTATGTTATTATCTTGTCGCCCTGTGTTGCTTTAGATGGTGATGTGCCTGATAGAATTTGGTTTGGTAAGGATGTCTCCTTTGATCACCTAAGAGTATTTGGCTGCAAGGTTTTCGTTCATTTCCCAAAAGATGAGAGGCCTAAATTAGATGCAAGACTCGAGAATGCATCTTCCTCGATTATGGTGTTGATGAGTTTGGCTATAGGCTTTATGATCCGATTGAGAAGAAGATTGTGAGGAGTCGCGATGTTGTTTTTGTTGAGGTTCAGACCATAATGGACATTGATAGAGGGAAGAAGACAGCATCTCAAGATTTCGATTTGGTTGATATTGGCTCGGTTCCACTCAGTGAGCCTGATGTGAATAACTTGAATTATAGATGGAATTTCAACATCTATTTATCCAAACCCAAGGTCACTCATAATCTGAAATTTTGTCCAAAACTTCAACAATAGATTCAAAATAGTGACTAATGACCATGATTGTCTTCCAATATGATCTATTAATTTGGATTTCTTCAACCCAAATCAATTACCCCAGCGAAACATTGATAAACCCTAAAATTTTATTAAGAACCCTAGAAGAGCCCTAGCAACTTTCGGTCAAGTAATGCATTTGAATCCATTTGGAATTCAATTAAATTTCTGAAAAGTGTTTATCAAGTTAAT
>JAOXNR010053040.1:0-46848 GCA_028571225.1 Parsonsia alboflavescens
TAAATATTTATATTGATGAAAGAAAGTCAAAAAAGGAAAAAAAGAAAAAAAAAAGATCGAAAAGGTTTAAAAGAAAAAGTAAATTTCCGAGCTAGGTTTAGGGAAATGCCTGAGTAGGGCGCATGGCGGTTTCGAGGGCGGAGAGGCGGTGATCAAAGGAACCGAGAATGGTGACCATACCATCGGTGACGGTCTGACTCTTCTGCATTGATTCCCTCATCATTACCGCTCTCTTGCTTAGGGTTTCCATCACGGCAACCATTTTCTCTTTCTTCAATCTATGTGTCTCTATTCACGTAAAGCTGATGAAACGAAACTATCATCAAATGCTAAAATTCTCCCTATTTTCTGAAATGGGCAATTTGCTTGGGTTTTTGTCCTCTGGCCTTTATGAACGTTTCCCCCACCCTACGCTACAGTTCCTCCTCACTCTCAATTTTTTCCTTTCTTTTCTTTTTAGTGAAACATTTTTATAAAATTCCTTTCAGTTATTTTTTAATTAACTCAGGTTAAAAAAAAAAAAAAGTTGCCCTCTTTACTGAGTATTAAGGTCACTAATTGGTAATTGTGTATATAAATTTTAATTCAAAGACTCCAATATAATCCACTTTTTTTTTTTTTTGGGTATGAAACTCTAAGTAAGCAGATAAAATTTAGAGATATGTTTTAGAAGATCAAATATCTTAAGTTTAGTTTTTTTTTTTTAAGTTTAGTTTATAATATATATAAATATATATTTTTATATAATTAATTAAAAGACATGTTTTTTATTAGTGTGCTATAAAGTAATATCACACTTAAACTATTTGAAACCCTAATTCGTTAATATCTAAAAAATATAAATACCTTATAGTACTGTTTAAATACAAAATAATTTTATATAAATATACTGTAAAAGCACAAAAAAATTATAACATTATATCTTGCATTAACATTAGTAATTAGTATCAAATTTGAATATCGGTCTATTATCTATATGTAAAGCAAGCTCTCAAATGTCTCTTCAGGGACATCCTATTGTGTGGAGTGGTGAGCACGCAGACTATATAGGTCTTGAGTTTGAATTCCACCAACACCTTCTTGGATAAGTGAAATGTCGAGGTGCGTTCAAACAGATCCGAATACCGCTAAAAAATAAAATAAAAGAAAATCTCTCAAATTTTGTAAAACATTAGTATTAGTTTTTTCATTGATTCTAACATTTCGGACATGTCACCTCATCCATGTTTGTTTTTTAAAATATAATAATAAAGAAATTCAATAAACTATATATCAAATATTTATGCAAAAAGACTTTTCAAATTTCACCAACATATTATATTTTACAATTTTTTAATTAAATATTACTCCCTCCGTCTTGAATTGAATGTATCATTTTGACTTGTAAAAATTTTAAGAAAAAATTAGTTGATTTAGTTTATCTTGCATTTAATAATATCAATTTCTTAAGACTAATTAACTAATTTAGGAAATAAGACATTCATTTCTGAACAACTCAAAATGAACTGTGGACATTCAATTCTGGACAGAGGGAATATATTTTTAAAGGATATAACAAAATCCCAAATATATTATTGGAAGGAGTCACCTTTTGAATGGCTTTTGAAAATCCATCATTAAAATTATCTCTGGAATTTTAATATCAAATTATGTTTGTTTTCCTGAATAAATGACTTTTTTTTTAATCAAAAGATGTAAGATCATTAATATTTCAAAATGTTTGTTTTAAAAAAATAAAAATATTACTAATAAAACATTATTATTAAAATTAATATATATATATATATATATATATATACCGCGCTGTGAGCTAGATTACATCTAGTTAAACAATATTTGAGTCTCCAAATTTAAAGTTTTCAAAACATATAACCATTTCATCACACCCAGAGGCCATCGATGAGCTGCTCAAATCTCCTATTATACAATTGTGAGTGAATAATAATTAAAGGTTATGAATAAGATTTTTATTAATATTTGATTAGAATAACATGGAGTGCACTGCAAGAAAATATGTAACAGAAGATCTAAACGCATCAACGAGGGTTATCATTTCATCATCATATAATAATGCTTAAAAAATTGTTAAGTTGTGAAAATATATACGTTTTGGCTTTAAAAAAACCCCGTAAAAATTATCAATTTGTTTATAATTGATGCTATTAAAACCAAAAAAAAAAATGTCTTTCATTATTCTTTTTTCCTAATGTGTTTTTAATTATTCAACTGCATTGGAAGGAAAAAAAAAAACAGTTCCCTCAGAAATTAATGAAGATTATTATTATATTATAACCCAAAATTCTTTTCAAGTTTTGACAATTACAGATATGAATAACTCAAAATTTAAATTTAAATATCTATTCAACACTTTGGCAAAAAAAATACACCGCTTGAATTAATTAGCAATTGAAATCCATATGTAACCAAGAAAATTTATTATTAAGACAGAAAACCATAATACATTAGAGACATTTATATACATGAAAGTTATGCCTGCCTCTCTGGGCAAGACAATAGCTAGCGCTACATTTGGTCCTTGATTTCAAAACATAAAACAGTTTTATTCCGCTGTGCAGAAAACCCCCCCAAGAGCAAACATGACTTTAGTAGGTCCATTCTGAAGGCAAGTTAAATTCAGGAGGAAGCAGATCTTCATCCTCCTCCACCTCCACCTTCCTGTTTTCAACAACTGCAGGATAACTGCAGTTCTTCTTGGGCAAGAATTTAGCTTTCCAGTGACTGTTACTCGAAACCGGATAACCTATGCCAAACACCAGAAATTATTAAATATATAATGCAATTGTAAAAATATGCCAAGTTTCCGTTCCTCCGATCCTACCTTTTGCATGGGTTCAAATTAATTAATGCCAAGATTATGTATATTGATCTGATCTTGAATTACTACTAACCAAGAAAATTCAATAAAGAAGACTGTAATCAATTAACGGATCTCACCCTGTCCTTTTTTACCTCCCGCAGCTCCAGTAATATTGTTTTTAGCTGCGAATGCGGTGGATCCGCGGATACCGCCGGTTTTTGGGGGTAGGAAAACACCAGTTCCCCAACCGACACCACCACCGCCACCGCCATTGCCTCTCACGAAACCACCCCTATTTCCAGTTGCCCTGACTCCTTGCGGAAGCTGACGAAATCCGTTGGAAACCTGTCTGTTCTGCTGATTCCGGGTAGCCCCAACAACACCTCCGCGTCCTACCCCAGTACGGCCCCCAACCTGGAAAAAAAAATCCAAAGCTCATAATGAACTCACTGCATGCCCTAAAAAAGCCGAAAATTAATTAAAATAAACGAACGGCGGACTTTACCGAAGTCGACTGAACTTGGACGTAAATAGGACATGTATAAATAGGTACAAGAACTGGCCAAAATCTACCGTTTCGGGGATCAAAAACCCCATGATAACCACCGGTACTACCATCAGAGACTAAGCACCAAAGAGGTGCGATTCCAGCCGGAGGAGGTTCTGGACCCACGTGAAGGCACGGCACGTCATACCTAACCCACTGCAAAACCCAACATAACGATCATTCCTATATAACAGATTTCCGGAAGCAAATTAATAAAACTTACTAAAATAAAAAGATTTTTTAAAAAAAAAATGTACCTCAAATTCCGTGGGGGGTTTAGAGATTCTTCGGTTTGAAGAGTTGGCAGCTGCTGGAGGATTAGGAGGAGTGGGTTCAATGGCAAAAACAGTACCAGAAAGTTGAGAATCCTTTCGATCTTTGGCCATGCATGGGATTTTCTTAACGGGAGAGGAACCGCAGCCGCTGCTGTTGTTGTACTGCTTCTTATTGCGGGGGGGTGTATAAGGGACGAACATTTCTTGGTCAAGGGGGAAAATATCGGAAGGCAGCAACTTCAAGAGCTCTCCATCATCCGATGAGTTTTCATCAGTATTGAGTTTCACATGAATTTCTTCCATTTTCAGGCTTCTGAATCTATGAAAAGAGGAAAGAGTTTCAAAGGGTTGCAGGAACAGAAAGAAAGAGAGTACTAAGAGAGAGGTCGGGGTTGCTCTGGTGTGGTGAGCAGTATTATTTAAAGAACGTTAGAAGGTGCTACGAGAAAGAATAAATAAATAAGGACCCATGACGCAAACATGACGTGCTGCATTTACCCACTCGGTATCGGTGAGAGTCGTCACTATTCTTTCTTTTTTTTCTCCACTTTTTCAAAATGAAAGTCAATTTCTTCTGAAATTCTTTCATGGAATGTTTTCTTCTGACAAGAAACAGATCAACACGAGTATTTTTTTCTCTACCTATATACCATATCACATGTTTGGAATTTAACGTTAACAATCCCATATTGGATTATTTAAAAATAAAAGTTTTATTTTTTAAATAAGTTAAAATCTTTTTAAAAAATTGATATAGTTGGTAAAATAAACTAAGTCAATTAATTTTTTTAAAGTAATCTAAGTTAAAATGAGAAATTCAATTTAAATAATTGTTCTAAACCCAACACAAATTTATAATTTGATTGTTTTTTTTATCTTCCCTGTTTCTTTCTTCGACTTTTTTTTACATTTTTATTTTCTTACCACTGCTTTTCATATTTATGTTCTGCTTTTAATATTTTTATTCTTTCTTTTTATCATTTTTTTTCTTCATTTTTATTTTCTGTTTTATTTTCCATTTTCTTAATTTCCTTTCTTTTCGTTTTCTATATCTTTGAAAATTACATTTATTCTTTTTTATCTAACGACTAATGCATATTATTTTCTAATATTGATGGATTATACCATGGAAATCAAGAAAATAAGGTGATTAATATCGAAAATAATTAAAATTATAAATTAGATGAAACAAATAATTTAATTTTTTAAAATTTAAAGTTTGAAATAAATAAATTATAATTTGAAATATACATATTAAGAATTATGTTAAACAATATAGGCTATTCAACTTTTATGCGTTTAGATATAACTAATGTGTGTATTTGTACATTTTCTTATAAAAATTTTTAACCAATAACAGAAAAATAATACAGAATTTAAATTCTTTTAGAAATTAAAAGGAGAAACAAAAATGAAGATATAATTTTTAAATAACTTAGACTATAGATAAATGTGTGTCTAACAAGATTAAAGAGATCAACAAAGAATATAAGAAAAAAGTAAATCAAAATTTAAAATTAAAATAAATTTAATTTGAGCCAAATAAATAATCAAGATATTCATTATTTTTTCATTTTTTATGTACAAGCTTATCTCGAAAGATTTCTCACAATAATTTTTCAATTCAAATGAATAATAAAATTAAAAAATAGAAAAAAAATTAATATCTCAATAAATATTTTTTATTGAAAGTAATTAAATTTCAAAAAAAAAAAAACATTCAAATCACAATAAAAATAAATAGGCCTCCGAACCATGTGCGGATTTGTCCCCCTAGTCTTTAAATTTAATTGTTAGTCTGCATAGAGTAGGGACAGAGAGGCACTAGATATTGTTCAGTAGTCACTTTGTAACTACAGTTACTGATCATCATTTTAAAAAAAATGAAGATAATAAATTTTTTTAGAAAAAAATGCTCCTATTTATATTCTTATCAAACTAATAACAATATTTAAGGAAAAGAAAAAAAGAAAAGGATAATATAGTCAAAAAATAATAAATTACCTAATAAATTAACTACAATGATTATATTAGTGGTAAGAAAAGTTAGTTTAAATGACTTATAAATAGTGATAGAGGGAGTATCCTTTTAAAAAAAAATTAATTATAAAATATCTCATTTAGTATTATCAAGATTTATTAATTGAGAATTTTTTTTAATATTATCCTTTATATTATTTCAAAAACAATTCAGTAGATAATTAATACTCTTTAAGAGTTATATCATTAATTAGAAAATTAGAAAAAATAAAGAGTAATTTAAACTACTTGCTCTTAAAAACACGAGAGAATAAGGAATCCTCAGTTAGCACACAAAACCTTAAACCCCACTTAGTCTTTGTTTGGCACACGAACGGAAGGGAAACAAGAAGGGGAAGGGTGAAGGGCTCAATTTACTAATTTCCTTAATGAAATTAATTATATTTAATTCAATTTTGTATGTTATTAATGGAAAGGAAGTAAATGATTTTTAGTTTTTAACTCAAAAGTGGAAGAGAATGGAAGTAAATTTTATCTGTATCCATTTGAATAAATTATTAAATGAACATCTTTATTTATTTATTTTGAACTTCTCCCTATATATTTATATAAATAACACCTTTTTTTTGCACAATAAATATAATAAGAATAATAATAAATTAACAATCTACTTCATATAAATAGCATTAAAATTTTTTAAAAAAGAGATTATTATTAAAATAATTTTTCTAAATAAAATTTCAGGAAAAATTATAAATTTAGTAAACTGTCTATAAAGTAATGAGTGAAGCAAGTGTAAAAAATGTAAGAAAGTTGTTTTAAAGGAAATAGATCTTCAATCAGTCCAAATGTGAAGAGGAGAAAAAACTAACGTGGAGCGGGGAGGAGGTTCCCCTCCCCTTATATCTCCAACCAAATAGGGGATGTAATATTTACTTCCTAATTTATTTTCCTTCTCCAATACTTATCCTTTTCACTTCTACTGTGTAAGCTCGTAATTTGGAATGAAGTGATTATTAAACTAATCATAATAATTATATTGAAGAGTAAGGATCTCTTATATATCTTGACCCTCAGTCCTATTTGCAATGGCTTGAGATTTTAAAGGATTCTTGGGCTGCTGAATTGGCTCCCACTGTCTATAAGGGCCACTGAAAGTTTAGTCCAATTCAACCCTCCAAAAGTTAAAGATTTGTAAAACTTTGAAACCTATAGATTTTTTTTAATACTGTTTAAAAAAAAACATACTATAAAATATATTTAGTGATTACACAAATTTTATATATATATATATATATATATATATATCATATCATATCAAATTATAAAATAAAGAAATAAAGTTATACTTAACCAACTTTCTTTATAGATAACAAAAAAATCAATTTAAAAAAAAAAACATGAAAAGAAAGTAAATTAATGATCAAAGTCAACCAAAAAACTAAATAATAATAGTAGAAAAATTAGCCAAAGGCCTATGCGTTTGCACAAATCCAACGATCAATTATAAAGTTGATCTTTTTTAACTTTAGATTTCCCCCCTTTTTTTTAGTGATTGTTCAAAAGAATTAAACGAGAAGGCTCATGAGGAGAAAATCTCATATATAGTTCTATAGAGTGGCAATAAGGATGGCTTGAAGCATCCTTCGTAACCCCGAAACTTCTTCACGGTGACTCCCTTCCATGCCTGGTAGGGTTCCCCTACAAACCATTCGAGCTAAAATTGATTATTGTTCCTATACAGTTCGAACTATCTATGGTATATTAGGTATCAAAATTTGAATATTTATAGATGAGGAATAAAAAAGACGAGGGATAATAAACCTTTCCTTTTAACATAAAAAAAAAAAAAAAAAAGAGAAACCCCTTCACTCAAAACTATCAATTAATGAGGAGACCTCAAAGTGACTCTATTTTTTTATATTTTTATCTTTTCTTTACTTGTAATATTTTATATCGCTCTAGAATTCTTTTTATCATTTATCTTTACCTTCAATTATAGTTGGTCTAATATGAGTTTTCGTTTTAAATTATTTATCTGAATATTTTATATTTTTTAAAAAAATGGATAAAAATATAAATGAACTATGAATTTAAAAATTTAAAAAATATTACATATAACATAATCTATTATAAAGAACATCAAATCATATAGAACTTTATGAATTAAGCATTTTCTTCCTCCCATAAAAGATTAAATAACTAGATGTCTATTGAATTTATAAATGTTTCTATATGATGGTGTTTTTTTTTTTTTTTTTCCTTAACAAAAGAAGGTATTAATCACTCCAATCTCCTATTAAACATTTGTTGTGTGTTATTCTCTATTATACCATTAAAAATTTAACACATAATTTTAAAACATTAAATATCCAAAAGATTTAATTATATATAATGAATCCCCACATATTAAATTACTTGAGAAGAAGTTACATAAGGCCCAAATATATCTAGTATGAAAGTACATGCCTTACTAGTCTTGAAGGGCGCAAATAAGTGTGTCTTGTGCCCACTTGTTAAATCCTCACAACTTCAGGGAAGCCCAAAAATCTTTGTGCTGCAGCATCCATTAGGCCCAAGTTATAAATTAAAAGATGGTGGCAAAAAAAAAAAAAAAAAAATTCCCAGTTGTTTACCTCCAAAGTCCAAGAGCAAATGAAAAACATGGACTGAGAACACCTAACTTCTATGCAGGCCACATTAAGGCCTGTTTAGATGGATTTATAAAAATGATACTTTTCAGAAGTGATTTTTTTTTTTTATTAAACTCTTCTTGTTTGAATGCAATAATTTATAATTACTTTTATAGTTTAAAATCAATTTGAATGAAAAAGTATTTTTTAAAAATTTTTTTATTTAAAGCACTTTTTTTAAAATTATTGTTTTAAATGTTTTCAAAACTTAATAGAATGAGCATATTTCAAAAATTATAATATATTATTTTTTAATATTTAATATATTTAAGTAATTTAATTTTTTTAAAAAAAAATTGAACCTTTTTATAAAATATTATGAACTAATAAATCTAAAATAAAAACAAAAAAAAGATAAATGGAATTTAATTTAATCTTCAAAGATCTAAAAATAATAATAAAATTATTTTCATTTTTTACGTTTATTTTTTTCCATATCTTCAAAGTTTAAAGATATTCACAAGTTAAACAATATAAATTTTGGTAAAAGATTAATAATAGAAATTTTAGAAAAAAAAACAACCGTGGGGAGCGGGTGTAGGAGGGGGGATAAGTGAAGAGGAAAATAAAATAAAAAAAGAAAGACATACAGGAATCTTGCTGGTGGCAACGTGAGTGGGGGTAGGGTAGGGTACGGTACGGGGTACTGGGGACGTAGGAAAAAAGCTTGGCTTGAATTGAGATGGGAGAAGGAAAAAAAAAACAGAAGAAAAAATAATAAAAACTGGAAACCGGGGAGAGGGGAGAGGGGAGAGGGGGAAGGAAGAGAAAAAAGGGATAAGGAAGAAAAGTAGTGAAATTAGGGAGAACTAAAAGTGCTAAAAATGAAAGTTACTTTTTTCAACTTAAAATTTAAATAGATATTTGATTTATTTTTTAACTTCTGCTTCTTCTAAAAAGACAAAGCATAACTTTAATTTTCATTTAAGTGCTTATTTAAAAAAATAAGCATCTTTTTTTAAAAGAAAAGCTATAACAAATAACTCCTAAATCATGATGAGTCCAAATTGTAGCCCAATTATCATGGATTAAAAGTTAAATTTTTATTTTAACTATGTAAGTATATAAAAGAAAATAAATGAATATTATAATTCATGTGGTAGGAAAATAATTATAGAATTGGATTCTTTAAGAAAATGAATTGTTTATGATATTTTTAAAAAATTGTTAACTTTTCTTCTCTTCTTTTCATATATAAAGATAACTATGTAAATAATAATAAGGGTTTTTCACGATTTGATCTTATAAGTTTGGATAAAAAAACAGATTGATCCCTCAAATTTTTTTTTCTATCATAATGATCTTTCAAAATTTTTTTTCTACCATAATGATCTTTCAAATTTTTATAAACAGTCAAAATAATTCAAACCATCAATTTTTTATCACTTACGCCAACAATCCGATCACATGACCGACATATATTAATTTTTAAATGGCATTTTGATCGTTTCGATACTATTTTCTTACTAATTTTTTTTAAAAAAAAATGCTCAACTCTTTCGTCATCCTCATATCCAGCCCAATTTAGCCCCGCCGCTGATGGTGGATAGTGACTCCTCTAGTATTAAAGCTTCCCGGCGTTTGAAGTGATTTAGGGGAAACCACTTCCAAAGACAAATCAAACTGCGGTGCCTAGATTAACACTTGAGGGCATTGCTAAAGCTTCTTTTGGCTGGTGCCGATTTCAGATGGTTTTTAGTCAGAGAACTCCATGGGTATGCTACACTCTTCTTCTCCTTTTTTTTTGGTTGACAGAGGGGTTCGAAACCCGATTTGATTGTTTTACTATAATCGATTGTAGTTCAATCAAGTGGTCCGTGATTTTTTTCTTTTCTTTTTTCTCTTCTTCTTCTTTTCTTCACAGACTAAAGCAAAGCGGTTTCTTGATCTCCTACTAAATGTTTGGTTTTTTTTTTTTTTTTTTTTGCTTCTTTTCTTTTCTTTGAGTGTTTTTGGGGTGGTGATATATTATGGTGAGTTTAATTTATTCAAATGTTTGGAGTTTCCTGATTTTGATGAGCTTTATCGCTTTTACCCTTTTTATGATCTGCAGAAGTTATGAAATTTGCATTCCGGCTTGAGAAGAGCAGACTGCTTGAATAGTTGAATGTGTTAGGAAGGTTACGGTGGACATTTGGATTTAATTTTTTGATTTTTTGGGGGTTGTATTTTGGTTTGATTTGTCGTTGGGGATTTCTACCAATTACTGAAACCAAAGGAAGTGATGGTGGTGGTGGTGGAGGAGGCAACCGGAGATGTCTGACTTCGCTTTCAAAAAAGAAGTCCCAACTGCTTTGTGGCAATGGCAGCGGTAATGGTTTCGCCACCAACGGAAGTGATGGCGGAGGAGGCGGCAGGAGATGTCTGACTTCGCTTTCCAAAAAGAAGTCCCAGCTGCTTTGTGGTGGTGGCGACGGTAATGGTTTTGCCATCAACGGAAGTGATGGCTGTTGTTTTGGTAGCAAGTAGTATTGTTTGCCACCAGTTGAAGTGGTGGGAGTGGTGACGAAGAATGAGAGAGATTGAAGTGGGGGCAGTAGCATTGGTTCGGAATTGGATAATTCAAAATCACTGTCAGTATCGGAAATGAGAAGAAACTCAGAGGATTTTTTTTTTTTTTCTAAACCCAGCTTGCTTGTTTCACCGTGTGCCTGTCACGTGACCAGCTACATCAGGTAAGTGTTGAAAATTTATGATTATAATTATTTTAATTGCCCTAAAAAACGTGAGGGATAATTATGATAGAAAAAAAAAAACTTAAATGATTGAATCGTTTTTTTCCTGCACTTGTGGGATCAATTCGATTAAAAACCATAATAATAATAATTCACTGAAAATGAAAAAATAACAAAAACAATAATCATCCCCATTCATTTTGAAGATTTAATAGTCATTTCGTTTAAAAATCCTTAAATATCTCTTGATAATTAGATAAATGTCATAAATAAATACATAGATATCGAGTTAATATATTTATATTATGCATATATATTAGGTTATACTTTTAGTTTTTTATATGTAAACATATAAATGAGAATACATTAAATACTACTATTCCTATAGTGAAAAACGATAATTTTTAAAAGTAAATTTATAAAGTCAACAAATTATTATGATATTTGGAAAAAAAAAAATCAAATCCGACCAATTTTATTTAGTTGGATTACTCATAAAGTATATTTCTAGTATTTCAGTTCGAAGTTAAGTAAAATCAATGGTGACTCTAAGCTTTTTTCATAATAAAAAAAAAAAATTTATAAATATTTTCTCGATTGAATAAAATAAATTTCGGAATTAACTTTCTGAAGAATTGTTAGTAATAATTTCAAAAAATAAAATTAAATCCAAGTCATTCCATCAAGTACAAATATTGGTTAAATCATTATGATTAAAATATACTCATTATGCCTTCGGAGTGTCTCATAACCCTTTAAATCCTTTAAAATTAAATTTTCTGCTTTATTAATCAAGAGATATCATTTGAATTTACTTCAAACATTTAATATTCTCATACTTGATAAAAGAATAATTAAAATATGTCCCACAACCCATGAAAACTCTAAATTTGAATCATATTCAATCATTTAATATTTTTAATATATGGTGAAAGAATATTTATAATACATCTCAAAACCCTTCAAAATTTTCAAAATTGAATCATGTTTACTAATTATTAATATCAAAGGTATCATTTACATTTACTTCAATAATTTAGTGTTTTTTCTGGTGAACAAATGATTAAAATATAACTTGCAAATCATGTTCACTCCCTATCAATAAAGAGGTGTCATTAACATTTACCCAAATAATTTAATATATTTACTAAAAATAGGTTTAGGACCAAACTTATAAAAGCATAAAAGGTAGATAATTAAAAAAGATAAAGAAAAACATTATACATCAAAGTCGTCAAAATAAATTAATGGAGGACCATAACAGATTAAAAAAAAATTTAGGAAAAAACTTATAAAAACAAAAAGGTAAAGGACTAAAAATATCCATCTGTCTTTATAAAATATATCAAAAAAAAAAATTAAAAGGAAATGTAAGAGTGGAATAAAGTGACTATTAAATCTTTAAAATGAATGGGAATGGGGAATTCCAATCATTTTTAATGGCGTCGAGTCCGAAATACTCGAGTTGGGTTATGTGGAATAGTTGGTTCTGTCGTTGTTCGTTGAAGTAACGGCGACGAAGGCTGGTGGTGGTGGAGAATGGGAATTACAATTAGGATCGTTAGAATTCATGTTGGTGGAGGAGGAGAATATATGTAGTTATGCAAAACCTTGGTTGATTGATAGTTTTTTCGGCCTTCTTTTGGGTCATTCTAGTTGTTCTTGATGGGTTTGTGAGTCCAAACGATGCCTTTAAAGATTCTACTTTTTCTCCTAACAAAATTCTCATAAATTTTGTTTTAAATCGAGAAATAGAAAACTATTTCCAAAGTTTGCAGGCGAGGGGTGTGAGAGGCCTTCGATTGTTTTGTTTGTAGGTTCTCTCCCAAATTTATCCTCGGAATGGGTCAAATTAAATGAATTTAACTTAATTTTGTCAACTGTTGTTAACGACTAGATTAGATGGAAGTATCCAATTGGATACATTTGAAAAGTTTGAATATTTGAAATTAGCAAAAAATAATTTCAATGTCTAAATCAAAAAATATAAAATTTTTAAGTGTTTATGATACTTTATACGTCTTTTATTGATGTATTAGAAAGTGTCACATGAACAAATTAGAAAATCCAAAGCCAATAATAAGTTAGAACGATAACTATGCTTCCCATTTAAAATCTAATATTCACTACATAAAATATAGGAAATAATAACCAATTTAATAAGTGAAATTGTATTATTTCTTTATAATTTTCCCACTCAAGTTTCAAATATATCAATTTAACAAATAATTTTGCAAATTTTATGATTTTAGCCTAACTCTAGAAATCTTGACAGAAATTTAACCATATAGTAATAGACAATTTGTCAATCGCCAAAGTTGATGATGAACAATTCGATTCCACCAAAATAATATCCTATCAAAATAAATACAAAATTAATTATAAATATGATAATAAAGATCATATCTACGGGGACCTGTTTAACCAAATTTTGTTGCTAAATACAACTAAAATATAAAGTAGAAATAATTTAAATAAAGAATAAAAAGAGGGAGATTTTAAAAGTATGATTGGAAACAAATAATAAAGAAAGGGAGATCTATGAAAACGGATCTAATCGTTTTCGTATTTATTCTAGTTTATATGATCATCGACTTAAATAAATAAATAAATATAGATATGAACAAGTTGATTTAAACAAAATAGAAACCTAGTTTTACTAGTTTTTTCTGAATTAGACTAAATATGAAAACTCAATAAAAAGTCTCTAATTAATAACTAAATTTCCTGCAAACCCTTGTCAGAATTCAAATTATTAATTGCATGAAAGAACTAAGAAAGCTCAACTCAAGTTAACAAATGTTCAAACTCGATCAATTATTTCTTAGAAAGAACTTCCTATTTGTGATCAGATAAAGAATCTAAACGAAATCCGATTCAAATTCATACACGGAAAGCTACTAAAATTAACTCATCAATGAAATCCAATTGAAAAACTAAAAATGGTAGGAGTAAAATCGAATCATAAATAGTTAAATTTTCAAAATTGTATTAAAGCTAAGAACAAAAGTTTCACAATTTTTATCTGGAATTTCAACTAAACGATTAGAGTAGAGTACTTAGACACTCATGACAATGGAAAACTCCAAAGCTATAAGATAAACTAAGAAAATGAGATGAAAAACAATGAAAGACCCTCTTGATATAAATTGAGGTGAATTCCCTTAAAAATCTCTCTAAGATAACCATTTCCATGAACTTCTTCCCTTGAACTGTTACTTGATATTGAATTGATTTGAATTTTAAAAAAGTAGATTCCAAGTCAAAGTTTGACTATTTGCATGGTGACTTTAATCCCTTGAGCGTAACCCTTGACCAAGGTTTAAAGTCTTTTATCCTTTTTAAACGGCTTCCAGCTAAACTTCAATTCTTTTGTAATTTTGCAAAATTGTTCCCAATATATCCCATAATCAGTACAAATCAATTAAAATATGATTTAAACACACATAAAATAAAGAATGTTTTTACATGTTATCAAATTCCCTTTCACTTATTCAATACCCCTCCTCAAGTATTCACAATTTAGAATCAAGACTTCATGTATCAATTTACTAAGTTAATTACTCTTCAACCGGGATTCCCAAGTCAATTCATAACAGAAATAAACATATTCAATACAATCATTTTGAAAAATCACATAAATTAAAAATCAATTCAGAAATTCTTTTCTAACAAGAATTTAAGTTATCAAAGGTAAATGCACACTTATTATTTTTCATAAGCAAATAATAAGATGACCATAAAAAATCCACCTTTACATTTAACCTTTCAAGGATTTGAAAGTCGATACTCATCATTTTTATTTTTATTTTTTTAAGATCTGAATATTCAGAAAATCTTGCTTTGCAAAATTATTTTGAGTGACATTGCACTTCACTTTTTTTTTTTTTTTCTCTTTGCACTCTTCTAGTTGAGTAGGTGACAATGCACTTGTATTTGAGGTTTCGTACATAGAAGAGAGCTAATAGAGTATCAAGAAAATTGAAAGGCAAGTCCTCAATGTCATTTCATCAAAGCTTTTATCATGAAAAACACACAATTTTTGTGACCTTTTAGTTTTCCCAAATTAATGCTTCGAAAATTCAATCCAAATCTCATTCTAACTCATGCAAACTTAAGAAAAATCAAGTAAACAATATGTTAAAATCTATATCTGAATTTTCCCAAGTTTCCAAGTATATTAGAGCAATTAAAACAATAAATTTCAACACAAAAAACTTTTTTCCAAACTAAGAATACTATATCCCATAACAGTGAAATAAGTGACGGAAAAATTCCAAATTTCCTTAACTTCATGCATATCACTATTTTGCAGAAAAATTCAGAGTTAATCCAAAAATACATCCAAATCAAATCAAGTACAGTCAAAAATAACCATAAATTCCCCACAGTTAAAATTCACTTTGTCTCAAAGGAAATAAGAAGCAAAAGTATGTATCAGAAATAGGACCAATACTTCCCTGAAATTAAACAGTAGAATGTCATGTTTCAGCACCAGTACGATATCCTAAATGCTCCTCCAATTGGTCAAGACCAGAAAGTGTAACCATATCATCTGGGAGTCCTCGAATCTATCCAAGGACAGTGGGAATGTCGTTGTCGTCATGAGGTTCTGGAGCAACAGATGGTGGAACATGCTGCTGTTTGCTGTAAGCTCTTCGAATGGGGAGTAATGACCCCGAGTGGACACATAGCAGGCCATCCCTGCACAAGATGGAGGAGTCCCATTTTGTCCAAAGCTGGCAAGTTTAGAGGTCTCAATTCTCCAGCTTTATGAAGATTATTACTGATCACATCAAAATTCTGGAGTCTGACTGCAAATAATGTGATCAGATGGCCAAAGAGCAAAAGCCGCTGAGCAGTTTTTATGTGTTGAACCTGTGATGCAAATC
This sequence comes from Parsonsia alboflavescens, assembly GCA_028571225.1. Taxonomy (NCBI): domain Eukaryota; kingdom Viridiplantae; phylum Streptophyta; class Magnoliopsida; order Gentianales; family Apocynaceae; genus Parsonsia; species Parsonsia alboflavescens. Next base: position 15,881 of record JAOXNR010053040.1, read on the forward strand.
AATAGGCAAAGCTCAACTCTCGGTGTTGGATCATGCACCACCAGAAGTAAAGTTCTGATTTGGAGACTAAAGAAGAAGCACTAGGCCTGCTAGAGAAAGTAAAGGATAATATCAGATGGACATACTTGACTGCAGGATCCATACTTTGACGGGAACCCCCAGTCAACATAGAAAAAACAGTAGGTGGTGAAATGTCAGGCATGTAATCACAATTAACCACATCATTTGGTAGGCCCAAAATATCACAAATATCACTCAAAGAGCACCCGTATCACTCACCACAGAATCGAAATGATAATACGACATTCAGCAAATTATGACATCTCAATTTTTCAAAGTGAAACGTGGCATAAAATTCATTAACTAATTCAGTGAAAATGGGCAACTCAACATCAAAAATCGGTCTCCATCCAAACCCATTAATCACAAACCCATTAATCACAAACCCATATAAATTGAGGGTGTCAAGAGTAGATATATGGAGAGACTTCCCTGAAAAGATTTGTAGATACTGGATTTTTCCATACCACTCTTGTTGTGACTCTTTGTTGAACTAAAGGTCCCACGAAGTGGGTGTTCAGGGAGCATCATTTCATGCATTCGTTGAGGAATCCATACTCTGTAATAAGGTACTACCTCTGGTTCTGGGAAGTGATCTGCTGGGGGTCGGTGACTGTGTCCAGTAGGACATGGTGAAAGAGAGGGTGAAGATGTAATGAGATTTTGAGATGAGGGGCAGTTGTCGGGAGAAGGAGAACTAGAGGGGTTCGAGGGCGGTGGAGAGTGTTGTTAGGAACTCTACGGTGAAGTGGTGGTGTCGGGTGGTGGAGATTGTGCAGGAGAAGGCAGAACAATGGATGTGTTGTGGTTGTTGGTGAAGCTTCGAAGGGAGGATGATGCTGAACGGTTAGATCGGCGAAGGAGTGGTTGTGGACTAACCTGATGGGTAGGTCGCGATCGGCGGTGCAAAGAGGTAAAGACGTTGGTTATATGCTTTGCCAGAGAGGCAGTGGACAATTGTCCATTTTTCGGAGCATCGGATGGACACGGAGATGGCGACGAGTAGTACGTCAAACGCTTGCCAGCAATGTGTTTCCGGTGAGGCATGGCTGACCGGAGGTGGCGCGGCAATTCGGGGATGATGGATTGCTGCCAGAAATAGAAAAAGAGAGAAGGACTTCAGGATAAAAGGTTTGGATAAGAACTATATAGAACTAGGGTAGAAATAAAAATAAAAATAGAAAAAGAATAAAAGAAAATTATTATTAATCTCAAAACGGGCACAATTCTCGATGGACGTTTATGCCACTGGGTTGCCTCCCAGAAAGACGCCATTGTTAATTGTCTTTGGCTCGACTTCTGTCCCAACACAAACAGACTCGTCGTGCTGGGTTGGAACATTGCCATAAAATGGCTTCAAGCATGCCCACTAACTTTGAAAACTTTGTTAGTTTTCGAACTCTTTATTTCAACTGCACCATGATGTAATCAAGAATGGTCCATTCCATTTGGACTTCAGTTTTCCAGAAAATGATCTCAATTATGAATCAAATAAGAGTTGGCCCATAAAAAATTCTCTTTTAGAAAATCAATTTATAATGGAAAGATTTTTTCCCTTCTTTATAGATTTTAGCATTTTCGTAAGTTTCTTTCCTTATTTTTTCCGATTCTTGAAGTTGAAGTTTCCTTTCTTTCCCAATTTTTTCTAGTTCCATATCACATGCTTTGATAATCCAGAAAGCACTATGTTCCATTTCAACCGGGAGATGACACGACTTATCATAGAGTAAATAAAATAGGGACATATCTATTAAGGTTTTAAAGGCCGTTCGATATGCTCAAAGAGTATCATCTAAACGTAAATTCCAATTTTTTCTATTTGGTGCAATAGTCTTTTCTAAAATAAGCTTGATCTCTTTATTAGAAGTTTCAACTTGCTCATTTGTTTAAGGGTGATAACCTATGGAAGTTCGATGCTCGACTCCATACTTTTTGAAAAGGGCTACCAATGTCTTGTTGCAAAAATGGGTTCCCCAATAGCTTATTATAGCTTTGGGTATTCCAAACCTAGAAAACATATTAGACTTGATTAAATTCATCACAACTTTAGAACTGTTAGTTTGGATAGTCTTAACTTTTACCCATTTCGAGACAGAATCAACGGCAAGAATGACATATGAATAGCCAAAGGAAGAAGTGAAAGGACCCATGAAATCCATGCCCCAAACATCAAAGACTTCACAAATAATAATAGGATTTTGCAACATTTGATTTCTAGAAGCCAAATTTCCTATTTTTTGGCAATTCAAACAACTCTTACAATAAAGATAGACATCACGAAAAATTGTAGGACAAAATGAACCGCAATCAAGATTCTTCCAAGCAATTCTTTTAGGACCAAAGTGTCATCCACAAGCATGGCTATGACAGAATTCAAGTATAGATTGAGTTTCAAATTCAAGAACACGTCTCCTATTGATTTGATCAACACAAATTTTCCATAAATAACAATTATCTCAAATTTATCGGGAAAGTTATCATTAATAGCTTGATCATCTTTTTCGTTTAGTAAACAACTTAAATGGTCAGCCTCTAAATTTTCAAACCCTTTCTTATCTCAAATCTCGATATCAAATTCCTATAAGAGCAAGATTCACTTGATCAATCTTGGTTTTGCCTCTTTCTTCTTAGTAAGTATTTCAACACTGCATGATCAGAAAAAATGAGAACTTTAGTACCAAGCAAATATGAACGGAATTTATCTAAAGCAAAAACAACAGTTAAAAGTTCTTTTTCCATTGTGGAATAATTACACTATGCTTGATCCAAAGTCTTGGAGGCATAGTAGATGAAACGTGGATCTTTCCCATCCCTTTGACCAAGAACAACCCCTATTGCAAAATTGCTTGTGTCACACATGATCTCAAAGGGTAGTGACCAGTCTGGGCGTTAGATGATGGGTGCCGCTACTAACTTCTCCTTGATTGAATCGAATGCCTTCTTACATGCATCATTGAAGTCAAATTGTACATCTTTCTATAACATATTATAGAGTGGTTGTGCTATCTTGGAAAAGTCCTTGATAAATCACCTATAAAAACCTACATGTCCAAGAAAAGCACAAATTTCACTAATATAAGTGGGATAAGGTAATGATTTAATAGGGTCAACTTTTACCTTATCAACTTCTATTCCTTTTGAAGATATAATGTGTCCTAAAATAAGTCCTTGATCAACCATAAAATGACATTTCTCATCATTCAAGACTAATTTAGATTCAATGCATCTATTAAGAATTTTTTCCAAATTCATTAAGCAAGAGTCAAATGAATCTCCATAGATTGTGCAATCATCCATAAATACTTCAATTATGTTTTCAACAAAATCAAAAAAAAAAAATTCTTATCATTGACCTTTGAAAAGTTGTTGTGGCATCACACGGCCAAAGGACATTTTTCAAAAAGCAAATGTCCTAAAGAGGCATGTGAAAGTCGTTTTCTCTTGAACTTCTAGAGCTATAGGTATTTGATGGAATCCTGAATAGCCATCCAAACAACAATAGTGAGATTTCCTTGCAAGACGTTCAAGCATTTGGTCAATAAAGGGCAATAGAAAATGATCTTTATGGATAGCAGAATTAAGTATACGGTAATCAATATAAACCCTCCAACCATTTTGTACCCTAGTTAGATCATACTCACCATCATCATTTTGTACAATAGTTATGCCTGTTTTCTTAGGCACAATTTGTATAGGGCTTACCCACTTGCTATCCGGGATAGGATATATAAATCCAACATTCAACATTTGTGAATCTCCTTTTTGACTACTTCCACCATGGGAGGATTCAAATGCCTTTGTCCTTCTTTGATTTCTTTACTACCTTCTTCCAAAAGTATCCAATGCATACATGTTGAGATTGGAATTCCCTTTATATATGCAATTGTCCACCCAATGGCTTCTTTGTGTTTTTGTAAAAGTTCTAACAACTTGGATTCCTCATCTTTACCCAATTTGATGGATACTGTTACAGGTAGTGTGGCATTCTTCCCTAAAAAAACGTACTTGAGATGCACTGAAAGTGGTTTAGTTCCAATTTAGGTACCTGTAGAATTGACGAAGTCAAATGGTCATTAATCTCAGTCAAGGCTAATGTCCATATTTCTTTAGAAAAGTCAATAGTGTCCAACACCTCAACCAAATCCTGAACTCAACATCAAAAGACATCAAATCCTACAAATTATTCTTAATTATACCTTCACTCAAAATCAAGTGCAATTTATCTTAGCCACAAACATCTAAACTAACATTTTTCAATACTATTTACAAATGAAAATTCAGACTCCTCACAAGGAAATTTCATAGTCTCATAAACATTGAATTTCACTACATCTCCATCAAACTTGAGGGATAAAATTCCATTGTGGATGTCGATTTTGGCTCTTGTTGTGCTGAGGACCTGTCTAGCTAGCAAAACATCAGAGGAATTGTTAGTTTTATCTTCTTCCATGTCAATAACATAGAAATTTGCTGGAAACACCAAGTTGTTGATTTGGACTAGAATATCCTCTAAAACTCTCATTGGATAAATGGTGGACCTATATTGAATAACCTCATTAGTCTTTTTCAACAATCCAACATTTAAAGAAGAATAGACAGAATAAGGCATTCATTACTAGAAGCACCTAAGTCACACATAGCCTTTTTAATTCCTACTTGAAAAATTTTACAAGATATAGAAAACATTCTTTTATCTCTACATTTCGTGGGTAAGTTTCTTTGGAAAATTGCAGAAACGGATTCAACCACACTTACCTTATCAATCTGTGCTAACTTTTTTCGATTAGTGAAAAGTTCTTTCAAAAATTTGTCATAGCCAGGTATTTTCCTTATTACATCAAGTCATGGCAAATTTACCTCAACCTTTTTTGACACCTCTAGGATGTCTCTCTTCTTTATCCTTCTTTGTTTGAGCCAACCTTTCAGGGAATGATCGCTGAATTTTAATTTCAGTAGGTACCTTCTTATATGCATTTTCTTCCTTTTTGTCTGACTCTTCCTCTTTTTTAGCATCCACTTCAATTTCTTCTTTTTTTTTATCTAAAAAGGTAAATTTATTATAGATCAAAGTATACAAATGACTTGGGCATTCCCGAGGGGCACAAACATGGAGTGTGTGCCCATATCAAATCCACTTCAATTTCTTGCTCTAGCCTTCGGTCGAGGCTAGTGTTGTCAGGCTGGTTTAACTGCTTTCCACTTCGTAAAGTTATGGCATTGACATTTTTTGGTTTTGGATTAACCTCTGGTTGTGAAGAAGGTTTTCCTTGGGACTCGAGTCGACTTCTTGAGTCTGTCAATTGACTAAATTGTTTCTGCATCTCTTTCAATCCTGACTCTATTTTCTATGAGAATGAAGCACCTGTATCAAGAAAAATTTTAATAAGATCTTCCATGGGTTTACCTCATGGAGCAGGAAGTTGCAAGGACAGCTTTTGCTAATAAGGGAAATTGGTTCTCGGTGCATAGCTCAAATTGGGGTGGTCCCTCCATCCGAAATTGTATGTGTTGGAGAATGGATCATACCTCCCTTGTTGACCACCGAAATTTACTGCAGCATTAGCTTCCTCTAGAGTCAATTCTTGTAATGTTGGGCACATATCGGTTGCATGCCCGTTTAGGAAGCAGATGCCACAAACTTTCTGATAATTATTTAGAGCCAAACCATGAACTATGTTAGTCAACTCAAAAATCTTTTAATCCAAAGTGGTACTTACTTCATTTGTTTGCTTCACATCTTTCTCTGAACCAAATTGCTGGGATGTCATTACCCATTCATCTATTAAATTCGTGGCTTGCATAAATCTCTTTCTCATCAGATTTCCGTCATTGGTAGCATTCAACATTTTCTTTTCGAAAAATTCCAATCCTTGATAAAAGTGTGTGAGAAGAGTCTGTCCAGGAACTCCATGCTGAGGATATTTTGAGCATAAATTTTTGAATCTCTCTCAATATGCACGTACAGATTCATCAATTTTTTTTTTGTTTGATTCCAATAATTTCCCTACACAAGGCAATGGCTTTAGATGCGGAAAAATGTTTCTGTAAAAAGAGTCTTACTATGTCATTCTAAGTTGTAATTGAGTTAGGAGGTAAATTAAGCAGCCAAGTTTTTGCACTCCCTTCCAAATAAGAGGGAAAGGCTCTCAGCATCACTTGTTTTTGTGATATTCTGATTGGGCATAGACTTTCACAGATCGAGTTGAACTCTCTCAGAAGTTGATTTGGGTCATCGGTTTCCGCTCCGTTGAACCTAGGTAAATAATGCAACAAACTCGATTTCAGTTCAAATTTTAAATTACCATAAAAACTATATAAAGGAGGAGGAGCATAGAGAGGAGCGGCATGTTGAGCGAGTGTAAGTTCATCTGGTTCTGCAGGTTATCCCAAGAATGGTGGGATGAACTGTCCGACATTGAGTGGATATTTTCCAGTGAGTTGATTGACAAAGAACGGAAATTGTGGAAACTAGTCGGCAATGAATGCAGGGTAAAGTCTGACGACTTGAGGTTGAACGGCATTGAAAGGGATCCGAACAGTCATGAGGTTTGACGTTTTTTATCCTTTTTAAACGACTTTATCTCAAACTTTGATTCTTTTGTAATTCGATAAAATTATTTCAAAGATATCCTATAATTAAATTGAAATCAACTAAAATATAAGTTAAATACACATAAAATATAGAATATTTTTACATGTCATCAACGATTCCCTCAATTGCCTAAGAAATCCCAATCTCAGGCTCTAAAAAACCGATTCGTTTTGTTCATCGATAGAGAATCAGTAACATTCCAATTTGATTTGTGGATGAAGAAAAAGAAGATTAAGGATCCATAAACAAATTTCGATGACGAGTTGTGCTAGTTTGATAGATTAATTCTATAATTTGATGATAAAAATTAAAAATACAGTGAAATTTAAGTCAAATATAAACTATCTAATTCTCAAGCAAATTTTTATTTTCAAATTAACCACGAAAAATTTACTGATTAAAGTAAACAGAAACAGAAAAGATAGATATGAATTAATACTACAGAAAGTAGAAAGTTATAGAACAACACCCAAATTCCAATCTCAAAGATTTGTCATTCATTCACTGTACCACCTTGAAATTACATTTAGCTCCAAAAGAAATACACCAAATAATGACAGTGAATCAAAAACCAAAGAGAAGTCCGATTCTACCATTTTTAACGATTTCCCCACATATTCAGGAAAAGAAATAAGAAACAGTTCAAAAATAATCCAAAAGGGCCATCTTCTTTGTTCCTCCGCGCCTCTTTAGCTTCTAAAAAGGGCATACTAGTCAATTCCATGCCCAAAAAAAAAAAAAACTCAATTTTCTTTTTCGTACTGCACAACTCTTTGTGGGTTGGACTCTTCCCTACCCTCTAACACTATAGCAAGCAACTGATGGTATGCACACCATTATTCAAGAATACCCTCAAGCAGCCATCATACCTCGCATCCACATAGTAATTTCATCCTATACAGTGTCTCCAGAGCTACCCAGAAGCTTCTGCATCGCTAATCATTTTCTTCTTATTTTTAAATTCGAAAAAAAGGAAAAGCCTCCAATTTATCAAAAAGCTTTCCCCCGAGGCTCAATGGGCCCTGCCCCGGTGCGGTTGGACTCAATTATCGGGTCATTTACGCAATGATGAAACGACGGAGGCCCATCTTTCTTCCTTTTCACACAGTGCTCGCAGACAGGTACTCTTTTGCTGCCGTCTCTCACGTTTTTCGTCAGCGTCTCTTGGATTCTTGGGAATGATTTCGAATCGTATAACTGGTTCAGCTCCGAGGCCGAAGTCTGGACCAAATTCTGATTAAGGAAGTTTGGTGGTTTGGCCATCGCCGACATATAATTCTCCCTCTGGATTCTCAAATTCTGCAATCGATTGTTTAATCCAGCCAGCTCTGCCTGTGTAATTTGGTCATGGAAAGGCGCCGAATAATCCGTTGCAGGCAGAACATTCATATTCATATCCATTTCCTGTTGATTTCGCCTGAGGAGAATTACATTTTCTAGAGCGGAAGGTGGCGAATAATCACCATCCAGCAAATAATCGCCATAATCAGAGCCGTTAGAGGGCCTCAATCTCCTGGCCTTTGATTTCCTAGACCTCTTCAGAATAACCTGAAAGAAACAGTCCTTCTGACGAACGACTAGAGCAAAATTTACCTTGGAGGTGATAGGGGTTCTCTGGCCAGTCCTACGGTCAGACAGATAAATCGAGATCTGGTTTGGAGAGATTCCGATCTTTTGACTCATTATCAGTTGAAAGGTCTTGAATTCCAGCATCGAATTAACCTTAATATCTCCGATGTTGATATCTCGCTCCCCATCATAGAATATCACCGGAAATGTTGCTCGTCCTCCGCCCTCCACCATCTCTTTTCCGTACGAAAGCCTTCGAAAATCCTGAACCAAATCAGGTCAAATCCCAATTCGTAAAGCAAAAAAAAAAACAAGAACACATCCGAGAAGGAGGGCTCTAAAATGAGCGATGGACTGGATTTATATAGATAGCAGAGGTGGGGTTTAAGGGGTATTAAAGGGAAATGAATGAGGCGGTGGGGGTTATTTTGGGAAAAGGAAGAACACACACGATTTGTGCGGGGGATGCTGTATCAGGGTAGGTTGCAGGGTTACACGCTGGCTTCCTTGGACTCCAAGGAAATCATTTGTCAGATCCTATCACGTCACAGACCTTTTTGGGTCTTGTTTGTCAAATACCAATTTTATCCTCACGCTCTTAATTTGTTCCGAGATCCCTTTTATTATTATTATTATTTGTTCTATAATTGACGCTCTTGCTTTCTCTCCTTTCATTTTTATTCCTTTTTCTTTTATTGGTAATTTGGTAGTACTATCTGGTTTCTGGTGTAATTACCTCGTCAAATTTCATTCATTTTTACGGGTAACTTTTAGTATTCAGAGTTGTATTTTTATATCAAAATAAACATATTACTGCAATTGCAGCATGATTAGGCTTTTATATTTAAAAAATATTTTTTTCAAAAATTAAATATTGGGAATTTTCTATATTTACATTCTAAATATAAATTACATTTTCCTAGACAAATTTCTGCAATAAATGATATTTTTAATTTAAGATCTTACTATTAACTTTTTATTCTCTTTTCAGCAAATGCCTTAACGATATAATTTTATACTCTTTCCATTTGAATTTAAATTTTTTTAAAAAAATTTTAGAATATTCAAAATTGAATATCTTATTCTTAGATAAAGTTTTAATATCCACCACTCCAAGAGTCCCTACAATTAATTTATATTATGAAAAAGATACTCCTTTCATTGCAAATTAGTTATCCCTTAAGGAAGGTGTTTTCATCCTAAATTAGTTGTCGCTTATACATTTCAATACAAAAAATAAACTTGAATTTTCTTCTCTATCCCTTATTAATCTACTTTATTTATGGCCTTCTCGAAGTTAATTAATTGTTTCACATCTTCCAATTCTATACTAAACAATACTATTACTTTTAATCCCAACTCCATAATAATTTTTTTCTTGAAAATCAAAATAATTTTAAGGGGTAAAATAGTTCAAGATGAGCAATGATCTTATTTCTTTAATATTATTGAAATAATCATAAACGACAACTAAATTGGGACAGATGAAGTAAATTAGTATAACTTTTATGAAATTTAGATTCCGTCTATAATTTTTATTAAGTCAAAATAAGACATTCAATTCTAGTTGAGTGGTTTTGAGGTAAGGTAACGCATGTCAAACAGTTGAGGTGCATGCAAACTGGTTCGAATATCGTAAAAAAAAAAAAAACACTGAATTCTAAATGAAAAGAAAAATTTATTTATTGTTTGGGTAGTTTTTTATTGTCTTAACCAAACAATGTGACCACTGAACTTGTCATCTTTTTTTCAGTTTGGCCATCAAACTATAGAACGAATCAATTTAGTCATTATACTTTATGTTTTTAAAAAATTTAACCGTTATACTTTACAGTTTTTAGGAAATTTAGTCACTATATGTTGGTTCAATTAAATAATAGTCACTAATGTAATCAATATTCAATAAAAATGTCATGTAGTTTTCAATATCACCAGAATTTTTCATGTTGATTAAAAGAATTTTAGTTATTTTATCAATTTTTTCTTTTATTTACTTATTGAGAGACACATGATTTGAATGATATGGAGTAAAATTTTACATTAATTTAGCCGATAACGAAAATTCTAATGGCATGCCAAGCCATATGATATTATCAATGAAGATTGATTACATTTTTAGCGGTTATTCAATTAAGTTATCATAGAGCGATTAAATTGTTTAAAAACACAAAGTATAATGACTAAATTGATTGGTTTTATAATTTGATAGCAAAACTCAAAAAAAGTTACAAGTTCAGTGGCCACATTAGATGCATTTGGATATGCCCTTTTTCAATTTTTAAACACTCAAAACTAGTTAAAAATCCATTTGGCCAGCAATTGACCAAGTTTGACTTTATTCAATTTTAGAGAAATGAGAGAAAATCGATTGAAGAATGGAAAACAAGCTTCCTTAATTTTGTGTTTTTCGGTTTTACGGTGCACTTACGAAGGTCTAGGCATCAAACCATGACAACTACAACTTTCTTTTAATTATAAGTCCTTTCTTTCATTTTCATCAATGGATTCTTATTTTTGCAGACCAAATCTGAATCTTTTGTACCTACTTCTCTTTGCAACAATTGGATCTTTCCTTCGAATTAACATTTCTTCTTGCAAAATCCAAAAAAAGTTTAAACATCAACTAATTCAAATTTGTAGGAATCATTTTTCCATTTTCCTTTTTGATAGGATTGTTATACTTTTGGATGATGATTCAAGTAAAGGGTACTCCAATAAAAAATAAGTCAATTCTAGTATATAAAAGAAATCGATATCGCAATATTATTTCCTGTGTAGTTCTTCAGTTTTTGTTTCCCTCCTCTTTTGTCAAGTTTCCATGGTGACCATCGCAACAATTGTTTTCATTAGGTTTGGCATAAATGGACTAATAACAAAATTTAAATTTAATAAATGTTATGAATACTTTTATAAATTTGTAATTATCAATAGTCTTTTAACCTTTAACCTATCCAAATGAATCCTTAATATCTAAAAACTTGAAAAATTATGTTTGAAAAGTGGATCAAGGTCAAAGCTCAATTTTGAGAAACTAAACCTTCGTCCAAATGCATCCATTGGTTGTTAAGTCGTTTTTATTTTTTTTTATTTTTAAATGGTCACGTGCAAGTGCTACTCTTTGTGAGAATATAAAGTCAAATGTAAACTTGATTCGGAAGATGGAAGAACGCTTTCCGAAATCTTAATTTGTCGTGTCCATTTTACTGAAAACTGAAAAGCACTAGTTAATAAGAAAAGCATAAAAACAAAAAAGGGCATGTTTTTCCTTTTCTAAGAGAAACAAATAAGGACTCTCTGGAAGGTGAGGTTATCTTGTCTGTCTCAAAAGCCAAAGTAAATTCACCGTTATTTTCTTATTAATCAAAAGTCAAATCTTCACAAAAGAATATATATATATATATATATACATATATATACATATACGGTTTCGCGCGCTCCAACCGTTATCGTAATGGAATTGTTACTCCAGCGCTCATGTAGTCAAACAAGCAGAGCAATAATTCTGTTACGGTAACGGTTGGAGCGTGCATCTTAACAAATCCATATATATATATATATTTGAATATAGGAGAGGAAACAAAAATGTAAAAAGGATTAAGGGAAGAGAAAAGGGATTTGAGTAATAAATAATCTTGATTACTTGTAGAGATAGTAAATAAATTATTATTTTTTAAAAAAGAAAATCGATATTGAATAAAGTTCCTGTATTTTCCTTCCTTAATTTTTTTTTTTTTCCAAAAAAGTGAAAAGCTAGAATACATTAAAATAAAATTTTAAACACGCCGGATGCTCCTGTAATGCAGGAGACTTTTTCATGATATATTAAAATATTTTGGAATTCTAAAGAATCAACTATCGTTTGAATATTATGAAAGAAAATAAAATATGTTTTTATAAAATTTTAATTGGTTGTAGGTCGGAGTTCGACTTGATTTTCTTATGTATTTTACTTTTGATGAGTTATAATTTCAAACAAAACAATCGAAATGCGTGTGAATAGAGATGAACACCGCTAATAATAATAATAAGTAAAAAGATTAAAATTTTTTTTTTTTTTAAATTTGTAGTTGTTAAGATAAATATACAAAACTCTTTTGGCAACCTTTAATTAATCATAAGTTATCATTTCTAACCTAAGGGTCTTATTAAAAGGTCATCATAACTTTAGACATACACATAAATAAAATAATCTTTCTGCAATATTTTTAAAATTTTGTACCAAAAAGTGTCATGCTTTAGAATTCAAAATCCGAGCTTGTTCATTTAGGAAATTTATTTTATATATATATAACCCATAACTATAGAACACTGAACATATCTTTGTTTTTGATAATCTATGAAAGGTTAATAAGAACCTTTCGTTTTAATAATTTACAAAAGTTTACATTCATTAAATAGAAATAATTGTTTTGTATTGTCTTAATTTAATAATGAAATATTATGTTTATTGAACTTGAGTGAAGATTTTTTTGCCCCCCATAATTTTCTATAAAATTAAATGATGCATGAGAAATAGGCTTAACTAACCTTGTGGTCACTAAATTTATCACTTTTTTTTGAGTTTGACCATCAAACTATAAAATCATTCAATTTAACTATTATACTTTGTGTTTTTAAACAATTTAACCACTTTATGGCTTGCCAGGTCACTAAAATTTTCCTTGTTAGCTCAACTAAATGTAAAATCTTACTCTATATCATTCAAATTATATGTTAATCAATAGATAAATAAAAGAAAAAATTGAAAAAGGGACAAAGATTCTTTTAGCCTTGAAAGATTCTAATGACATTGAAAGTCACGTGATATTCTCATTAAAGATTGATTACACCAGTGATTATTATTCAATCTGATCAAAATATAGTGACTACATTTTCTAAAATGCAAAGTATAATGGTTAAATTGTTTAAAAACGTAAAGTTTAATGGTTAAATTGACTGATTTTATAATTTAATAATTAGACTGGAAAAAAAAAAATGACGAATTCAGTGATCACATTATTAGTTAAGTCAAGAGAATGCGGGAATTAAGAATTCGTGAACTGATCTCACAAAATTCACTTTGGAGTCAAAGGTACTCTTATAAAAATAATTGAATATTTTGTCTGTGATCAATTCCGGGCAAGTGCAAACTAATCTTGGCATAATGTTAATTTCATTTACTATTCTTCAAGGAAATTCGATCCCTTAACTCCTTTTGCACCATTGGCTGCTTTTTTGGTTTTGTGGATTTGTGCAGTAATTACATTTGATTTGCCTTCCTTTCATTTTCATATGGATAGATAAATAGATTAAAATATTGCTCCCAGTATCAAAAGCTTGATCACTAGTTTTGCTTATTACCAACCATAATCGAAATGCTTGAGATACTGATCACTGATGACGTTGATCGATAGAGTTAATAATTACTTAATTAGAGACAGATTCCATTAAATAATTGTACGTTAGAGTCATTTCCAATTGTAGAAATTGAATTCTTTTCTTCCTTTTATCTAGCGGTGTCCTGATTAGTTCACATTCACATTCACATCAACTGTTCTATTAGAATATGTAATTCATCAAGATTAAAAATTGAATTTAGTTAGTACTTCTTCCACGTGGAATTTCTTTTCAAATGGAATACTAAGTGGAAATTTAGTCCTATTAATTCGATGGGATGACAAGAGGACTTTTTAATTTTATGAAATTTGTGAGTATTTAAGAATCATTATTTAATAGAACTTATATTTTTAGATAGATAAATTTTGATATTACGATTTTCAAAACTCAAAACCATACTAACCTTTTAATTGTACATAAGATTAATTTAGGATTACCTTATCTTTTGTTAGTTAATGAAGTTGGGTGTTTGCATTTATTTTTTTCATATATATACTCCCAATGTCCAGAATTGAATGTCCTTATTTCTATTTTGAATTGTTCAAAAACAAATATCTCATTTCCTTAATTAGTTAAAATTTTGTTAATGAATTGATATTGTTAAGTTTAAAATTAACTAAACCAACTATTTCTCTTAACATTTATGCAAGTCAAAATAAGACATTCAATTCCGAACAGAGGAAGTATATAATGCTATAGAATGCACCGTTAAATCTCTAACGGTCAAATTCTAATTTTATTTTTAAAAAATAAACTCTTCAAAAAAATATTTTTTTTTGTAAATATATTTTATATACTATATCCTAAAAGAACAAACTAAACCCTAGGGATAGTGTATCAAATTTATTATTATTTTTAAATCAAAAAAAGTTAATTGTTAACTTTGATTGTTAAAAACTTAACAGTGCACTTTATAGCATTTTCGTAATATATAAATATATATATATATATACATATATATATATATATATATTTATATATAAATGCTAGTATGGACATCGAAGTTCAAATTATATAATTTAGAATTAGATTAATTCAATTACGTAAATCATTATAATTATTAGATAAGAATTATTCTTGTGATTTATGAAATTATTAGCTATTTATAATTTTTCTTAAAAGTTTTTTAACTGTTCAATCCTATTGTCTTAAAAAAACATGTTAAGTACCTACACTTTCACATTTATGTATTCAAAATTTATTTCCAATTCAATCCATAAATTAAATGCTTATTCTTAAAATAAAATATTTTAAACTTTGAATTCTCGAAAAAGTCACTAACTATCATTGTATTAATTTATAAAGAAAATTAATTTTTTTATAAATTTAAATATAACCTATAATCCCTACAAATTAATAATTTTTTTTAAAAAAAAAATTCTTATGCATATTGCATATCCGATTAGTTTTTATTTATTTACACATAATATAAAAATGAAGGATAACTCCTTAAAGTTGCATGAGAAAAATGAAGGGACCCCAACATTTTTTCTAAAAAATAATTTGATTCAAGGGGTTATTCGTGTAGCAATGGCAGGTTCACTAGTCGGTGGGATCTGATCTGGGTCAAGGGGGTTGACGGGCAAACTCAGACCCAATTTGTGTGACCCGGAGAATTAGCCCGGCAGACTCAGCAGGGCCTGGACCAAAGTGAGTAACACATAAAAATGCAACATATTAATGATTTTTCACGAATCACAAGTAATAGAAGACTAAAAAGTAGTAACAAAGTCTTGTTTCATATAATGATAATATTTTATAATATCACTTCTAATTATAGATATAGAAATCCTATTTAGTAAGAGTTATGAGGAGGTAGTTATCATTTGGTGTCTTTTGAGTAGAGCTGTCAATTGGGGTCGGGCTCTTGGGGTCGATCCATTCTGATCCCATAATTTTGAAGGATTGGATTTCAAAAACCTGATCTCAATAACATCAAGAGTTTTTTAACCCGACCCTTAAGAGCCAAGGAGGGCTAAGAGAGGGTCGGGCTAGGCTGGCCCTTGGGGTCATGGGTATTAAAAATAAAAAATAAAAAATAAAAAAATAAAATATCAAACAAAAATATAGGGTCACCACTAGCACTTGGGCACACAGTCACACAGACACTTACTCACCACTTCGGAGTTCGGACATGCTCACAGTTAGGGTTCCCAGGACCAAGACCAAGATCGCTGTCGACACCGTGCTTGCCCTCGTCATTTCCAGCTCTGTCGACTGTCGCACTCCTAAATCCTTAAAATAGATCTTGCTATGGTTTCTCTTATCCTCACCGAAATTGTAGTTATTACTTTAAGAAGTTTGAAAGATCTCTAATTTTTGTGCGGTTCTTTATAGAAAATCAACCAAATTTCAGCTTAAAGAATTCAAGAAAGTATCGGTACTCCATGTTGTCTCCACAGATTAACTAAGTTGTTACAAAAGCCTTCTCATCATCTTTCTCCATTCAAGAAAAATCTCTGGGAACCAAAACATCAAAATTTTTCTGTGTAAATGTAGTGGAATTCTGCTTTCAAGAATCGATTCTTTGAACAATATCCTCCCCTGTTTTGACTACAAAGGGTGCCAATTTCACAACTTCAATCAACAGGACATCGTTCATCCAACCTGATTAAGTACCCCAGGTTGCCAAAAACAACTGCATGTCCACCACAAGTATCTTGCTGAGTTCAAGGCTGGCACAAAGAAAAGAGACTGCAGAGAGTACCCTCACTGCCTACAAGGCTGCTCAGGTCTGTAAATATTTATTGGGATTTTCTTTCAATATATTATGCATTTATTTTATTATATGAGAACTTGATTTAGAAATGATCTGTTAGAGCTTGACATCAGACTTGAATATTGCAAATGTTCAATTGTTCATTATTTTACTTGAAGAATAATTCATAACCAGTTTTATCTTCCATGAATTTTGTCCCTTTTAGTTTTAACCGTTGGCTTCAAGCACAATGTACATCGGACACTATAATTCCTTTAGTTTTCTCTGTGAATACTTCCATACTTTTTCTCATAGATTTTCTATTTCTTTTTTCTGTTGCTTGCAGGATATTGCAAATACAGAACTTGCCCCAACTCGTCCAATCAGACTTGGATTGGCACTAAACTTCCCTGTCTTCTACTATGAGATTCTGAACTCACCTGACCGTGCCTGCAATCTTACAAAGCTGGTATGAGTTTTGGGATGCTCATATTTCTCCTTGAATGATTTGGCAATGTCTATATGCCTGAGCTATTAGGTTGTTTGATGTTTATTTCCACACCTTGATAAACAGGCTTTTGATGAGGCATTTGCCCAGTTGGATACTCAAGGCGAGGAGTCATATAAAGACAACACTTTGATAATGCAACTCCATTGAGATAACCTCACTCTGTGGACTTCTGACATGCAGGTATAACAACATCAGATTCCCTTAATCTTTTTTTTCTTTTTGTTTCTGATGGATGTGTTGTTAATTGGCGGAAGCAGAGCTGGCCCACGAAGATATTCAGGAGGGCCCACGTAGGTCTAAGAGGCTACAGGAGAAGTTTCAAGGCAAATGGGGATGATCAGAAAAAGTTTCTGGGGTCGAAACGTAAGAAACGAAAAGTTGCAAGAGCATCAGAATGGGCTCAAATTTTACTGGTCGACTCGGAATGGTCCAGAGACCAATACTCACTTCATTGTGACCAAAGTCGTTTGTCGGCCATCCAGGATCATCTGGATGGACTTTTGGGCCTTTTTAAAACTTTAGGGGTCTTTTTGTAATTTTTTAACTTTTATCCTAGGGTTTATTTAAGTCTGATTTTTCTTTGCTTTGGCCGACATTATTGTTTTTTTTTTAAGTTTTGAGTTTCTGGCAATAAAATTCTTCTCTCTTAGTGTCTCAAGAATATTGCCGTTTTATTCTTGATTCGCCCTTTCCTGTGAAAGACTTTCGAGTGAAGTTGATTATAGTTAAAGGTTCTATCTTTCTTCTCATCATTATTCCGTTTTTGCGTCATTGGCCTAATGCTTTCTCAAAGATAAGTAGTTCATATGTTTCCACCATTACTCCCTTTAGTCTCCACATACTTTCTCATTGCCACAATGATGCATTAATCTGCCTGCAAAGAAGATAACAATTCACTAGAACATTATTAAATTTTTAACTCTTCATGGATTTGAGCAGTCTTTGATTTTTTGTTTTTTTTATTTTTTATCCAAGATGACGGTGATGAGATCAAGGACGCTACCAAGCCAAAAGAACAACGATAGTGAGGATAATTGCCCTCCAAATTTGGATTGTACTTCTCCTCCAGTGGTTTTTATTTGAAGAAGTGATGCATATTGATTTTTCTGCTTCATCTTCTGATTTTTCTCTAGGCCTTTGCTTTGTTACCAAACTTGCTTGAATTTTTATGTCATGAGTCTATTATCGCTCCAAATGTTTCATTACTAGGTCTTCAGAAGGTACAATGTTGGTGTGCAACAGGCTATACTGATTGATTGAATTGTACCCCAAAAAAAAGGGGGCTGGCCCGTCTCAGCCCTATAGGGTTGGGGCTGGCCCAGGCCAGCCCCAATTGACAGCTCTACTTTTAAGGGATTTCCGCTACGCCCAAACTTTGATTATCTAAAATTACATAGTTTATTTCTTCCCTAATAACAAGTTGATCAAATCTAAAATTACCGAGTACTTTCCTACCAATTGTACTAATTTGTTGTTATTTTTACAAATAATCATTAAAATCAGGATGTTCATTTTACATGTGCCTACTAAGGTTCCCATCTCAATTTCACTTTTTTAACTATAAGTTTTGCCACATAACTTACAAGTTGCTACAATTTTTTTCATTATCCTTCTCAAATAATTTCATTTTGATAATTTTTTTATCTTTAATCTTAGATAAGCTAGATGGTTATGGTCCTCCTCTACATTACTAATGGATATCAGTTCTTCTTGAATTTCATCCCAAACATCACCTAAAACCTGTACTTCATTGGGTTCTTCATCTATATTATGAGCCTGGGGATGAGATGAACGAGAAGAAAATCCAAATCCATCTATTTTAAAATAAGAACTAAATAATAAAAATGTAATCAATAAAAAATTAACAGTAAAAAATGAACATTTAAAATAAATAAGTAGCTCATAATGGCTAACAAAATTAAAATTATTATATAACTAACATGTAATTAAGAATAATTAAGTAAATAATTAAAAGCTAAAAACATTTATAAAGATAAGATACAGTATGAAAAAATCAACTTGAAATTTGGAAGGATTAATTAAAAATTGTGGAAGATGGAAATATCAAATTTTCACTTTCTTCTTCTTGCCAAAAAATATTGATCACACTTGGAGAATAAGCTTGGGCAAATTGTAAAGTGAAAAGGAGAGATTTGAGAGTGAAGTAGCTGTTTTTTGATTAATTTTGAAGATGTGAAAATGGATATTTATAGATTAGGGAAAGATAGTAAATTTGAGGGGATTTTTCTTTTTAAAAAAAACCATTGAAACCAATGGCTATAAACGGCTCTCTATCTCCTCTAAAGATATAGTTCAATGGTAAATTTGATGAGCATTGATATAATATTAGTCTCACTTCTCCAATTCCTACTAAGGTACATTCCTTAATTTATAACCTTCACGTGACCTAAAAACGGAAGTATGTTGGACCTTTATTTCATGTGATTCACCATTTTTTATTTATTTTATAAACGACTCTCTACCTAATTGAGTTGTTGGGCCTGCAGATTGGTGCGATATGGGCTTGATCCGGTTCGTGGTCTAGTATGGTTCGCGTATTAGTCTCATTCGGGTCGAGATGAGGAAAATGGGGACCGAGTGGGCTAGGACAGGCACAGGTCAAGGCATTGTTCATCTGGGCCTCTTCTGGTACCATTACTAGTTTATAAATTAAAAAATAATCTGAAAGTAAAATTTTTAAATTTTATTATTATTATTATTTAATATTTAAAATATTTATAGTAAAATAATAGAAGAAAAAAAATTAAAAAAAAACTTTAAAAATGGAAAATAAAAAAAAAAACTATAGATTAGTCGACTAGTGTAACTCTATATTTACGTCCTTCAATTAAGTGAATCTTCACAATTATTAAATACTATTAAATTACATTTTAATTTATAATTTATTATTAATGTATACAAATTAATTTATAAATTATATTATATGTTCATTTCATGTTTGTATTTAAAAATATTATTTAATAATTACCATTAATGTCCACTCAATTGTCTGCGATACGAACATGAAGCTAACATTGTTCTCCAGTATTTAATTTTTAAATTTATTAAATATTTATTTTAAAAAAAATATTATTGTCATTATATTTTGAAAACAAAATGGATGGTAAAATATTTCAACTTTTTTAAAACTAACTTTGTATAAACCCCATGGAAAATTAGATAAAAATGAGTATATATGAAAATAAATAGAAAAAATATAAAGAATTTTTGAAAACATACTTTAAAGTTTAAATTATCTTTAATATTTAGTTTGTTTAATTATCTTTTGAAACATAAATGGTTTTTTAAAATTTATTAATTTTTTTTATTAGCTGTATTTGGACCAATTAACACACACTTTGACTATTCCGTTAGGAGTTGCAACTCACCAAATTTAAAGTATAAAAAAAGATGGAGTCAACTTTATGAGTTACCCTATGCAGGCTTCACCTAGTAACCACTCGATGACACCCTGGATGTATTAATTTATTGATTTTGTTAACTTTAGTTTTTTTTTTATTTAATTTAATTTAAATTTAATGTTAAAATTTTTAGAGAAAATTCTCTATTTCATCACTAAACTTTTCTTACTTGGTCCATCTGGGTTAAATCATTTTTTTACCTTTTAGGGTCTCTATCCTTTTTTTACTTTGTCCAAGTAGATTCCAAATTTTTATATTGAACTTTTTGAGTTTCTTATAATTAATTTTGGACCCCTATTGGTTCCTTATCTTTTTTGGTTCGACTGGAAGGATCTTTTTGCCCTAAAAACATCATTCTCAGGCAAAATCAACTGCAAAAAAATAAAATTGGTCAAAAATATAAGGATACTTTCTTCTTTTCATTGTTTTGGGTCATTCCTCCAAGAGAAAATTCCATATTTCATCTCTAATCTTTTTTATTTGGTCCAAGTAAATCCCAAACTTTATATTGAACTTTTAAAATCCTTTATAATTAATTTTGGACCTATATTGGTTCTTTATCTTTTTTCTTTCTACCTAAAAAGATCTTTTGTATTGAAAACCTCTGTCTTAGACAAAGTCAACGGAGAAAAAATAAGATCGATCAAAATCTAGAAAGGTATTTTCATTCCTTCACTGTTTCGGATGATTTCTCTAGTTGAAAAGAGTCACCAGTCATTTTCTTTACAACTCACTTCTTCATCCCTTAACCACCGAGAAACAAAGCTCAACAAGTGAAAAATGTATTTTTAATGTCATCCCCATTATAGACTCTCTTCAAGTTATTATAAAAATGTCAAACACAGTATCTATGTTCCACTCATGGTAGGAAATCTATAATTATTTATGAAGGTGGAGCTGCCAGGGTTTGCTCCTTCAATCCGCATTTTTCACTAATTGATCTTTCTTTCTCTATGGTTGAGGGATGAAGAAGAAAATCGTGAAGAAAATGATAAGTGACTCTTTTTAATTGGAAAAATGATCCAAAATGGTGAAGGAACGAAAATACCCTTATAGATTTTGACCGATTATATTTTTTCGCCATTGACTTTACTTGAGATGGATTTTTTTAGGGCAAAAGGACCTTTCTTGTGGAATGAAAAAAGATAAGGGATTAATATGGGTCTAAATTTAATTATATGGGATTCAAAAATTCAATATAAAGATTTGGGATCTACTTGGACCAAATAGAAAAGGATAGGGACCCCAAAAGTTTTTTTTTAAAAAAAGATTTAGGACCCAAATAGACCAAGTAAAAAAGATTAGGGATGAAACAAATAATTTTCTCTCAGAGAAATGATCCAAAACAATGAAGAAATGAAAATATCCTTACATTTTGACCAATTTTATTTTTTCGCCATTGACTTTGCCTGAGACCAATGTTTTCAAGGTAAAAGGACCTTTCCAATCAGAAAAAAAAAAAAAAAGATAAGGGACCCACATGGATCCAAAATTAATTATAAGGGATTCTAAAAGTTTAATATAAAGATTTGGGATCTACTTGGACCAAGTAAAAAAGGATAAAAACCTTAAAAGTTAAAAAAAATAATTTAGGATTCAAATAGATAAGTAAAAAAGATTAGAGACGAAATAGGGAATTTTCTCAAATTTTTATCCAAACTTAAGAGGACACCTGACAGCTATCAAACTACATTACTTACATATAAATAAATTAAAAAAATATATATATATATATATATATATATTTGTGTGTGTAATACTAGAGAGTACACTCTTTGTAGAGTGTACTATTAAATCTCTAATAATCAAATTATTTTTTGTGAATATATTTTATATATTATACGCTAAAAGAATAAACTAAACCCTAAGGGTTTTGGATCAAAATAAATAAATAAATAAAAGTTAACGGTTAAATATTTAACAATGCACTTTATAGCATTTTCATGTATAAATATAAATATATATATTTATATAGTATAAAACCTGAATGATGCATGAAAAGTTTTTAATACTCACTGTAGTAACCTACAAATATACCTCACTGTAGTACCTTTAAATTTATTAATTTTTAATAAATATAATATTATCAATTTGTTTTGTAAACAAAATATGAAGAGATTTTTCCTTTTTTGGAAAAATAACTTTGAATAACAAATGGAAAGAAAATTTTAATGTTTATAAAGATATATGGGGTAAAATAAGAAGAGTCGTTTTGAAATATTTAGTTTAAATTATTTTTGTTATATAATAAAATTAAAATTAAAATTAAAAATATAATTGAGAAGTGTCATCGTTATTCGTTCATGTTAATATATTTTTTAAAATTTAAAAATTCAAAGAATTCTTATTTATCATTATAGATATTATTCAAAATTAATTTGCATTGATCAAGTTGTTTAATCAAGTTTATATAAATATAAATATAAATATAAATATAAATATATATATATATGTATATATAATTTTATTTTTAATTTTTAAAAATAAAAATAAAAATAACTATTTTTATAATAAAAAATATTTTAAAAATTTAATCTTGAAATTATTTATATAAGAAATCAAATTTACATGCACTTTTTCTTTATATTTATATAAGATATAGTTTTACAGGATAACGAATGACACTAATGCACTTGACAAGGTTCCGGATCTTCTATTCCACGTGTCACTCTCTATTATACTAATAAAATATTTTTATAAAACTCTTACTTGTAGTAATGTGTTAAATATTTTAATGATATAACAGGGAGTGACACACACGAATGTGTGAGATGTGGAGTCACTTAACAGGGAATGTCATACAAATGTATAATAGGAGATCCAAAGTCAAAAAAATCAGAGCCACGTGAAACTATATAAGTTAGATAAAGGCCTGCGTAAAAGCGTAGTGTATATGTTACTCCCTTCGTCTAGTAATAAATGTTCTATATTTCATTTTAAGTGTTTGGAATCGAATGTCTTATTTTTTAAACTAGGAAAAAAATTATTAATAAAATTGATAATGTGATATGTTAATAAACTAAATCAAACTTTTTTATTACAATGCTTGCAAATTAAATTGGTACCTTCAATTCCGATTGGGGGGAGTATTATTTATATTTATAATTTTATATGTAAAAACTTTAATAATTATTATAATATTTATTTATTTAATGTGTAAATTAATATTTTGTTAGTAACATTATTAATTTTTAATTTTTTAAATAATGATCTTAAAAGGTAAGTAATATTTTTTGAGATACAATTGGTAAAAAAAAAAACTCTTTCAGAATATAATGATGATCTCTGCACTGCACTGAGAATTTAAACTGAAAAAAAGGCAAAAACTAATATAAAAGTTTTTTTTTTTCAGATAATACTAATAAAAATATTAATAATAAAACTTAAGTTAAAAATGAAATAAAAAAAATTAACTCAATAAATCATGATTAGAAACTCTCTATTTAGAAAAAAACATCTTTGACCACCTCATTAATATCCAGAATATGATATTAATTCAGGGAAGAAATAAGTATTTATCTAAAATATATGTGTTTTAATAAAAAAATCGTTAACAGTGGTGATTCCATTTTACTAAAAGTCCAAATTTGGCAATAGAATAGGAGTTGAAGTGGTATTATGTCAGAGAATGTTTATGCTTAATAATATTAATAATCTATATTTAATATATAAAAGAAGTCCCCATAGTAGGAGAGATTGATAAATATTATTCTTTGAATACTTAAGACAAAGTTTAATTATGTCCAAATGAGATAATAACGAGAAAGAATCCCAATAAAAGAATACTAATAAATAATTTCTAACAAGATAAACGTTAATAATAGAGAAATGTTTTGAGAAACTCATAGCTTTTTTCCACATCGACAATTTATAAAATAAGAGGAGATTGAAGATGATTGATTAAAAGGAGGAGGTCTAATATAAGAAAACTCATACCTTTTCTATTTTTTTAGGGGAAGTAGCTTGCACACTTTAGAAAAATATATTAATTTTTTATTGGTGAAAACATAGTAATTTTTGATTGATGACGAGTAAGTTGGGATAATTATTAAATATTATTAAATAATACTTTGGAAAAATAATTTCTTATAATAACAAAATTAAATCATAAGAATTCATTGATTTTTTTTTATATAATTTAAAAATTATGATAATTTAAACGTTTAGTGGATGATGCATTGATTTACTTTTTAGTTACAAAATATTTCTTAGTTAAAAAAAAAAAAATCATTTCAATACTATTTAAATTTTCCCTTTTTTTAAAAAACTTCATTCAACTTATTTAAGACAACATATTATTAAATAACATTTTAAAATACAACGGCATAAAAGGTGGACTTAACATAAAATATAATTGATTATATATATGAAATTTTTAAAAAATATTCTAACTTTTTATTGATAAAAAATTATTAATATTTGATTAATGACAGATAATAATACTTTTAAATACAACATAAAATTTACGTACAATCTAATTTGTAAATTAGTTTTAAAATCAATCAGCAAAATTGTACTTAATAACTTTTACTATTCATGAGTTTAGATTAAAAAAGTCATTGTCTGCCTTTCTAAAAGTAATATGGATATATAGAAAATTTGAAAAAATAATTTGTTGTAATAACAAAACTAAATCATAAGAATTTATTATTTTTGTATATAATTTAAATTTTAAAAATTATGATAATTTATACATTTGGTGGATGGTGCATTGATTTAGGTTTTTAGTTATAATTTTTTTTAAAAAAAAGTTTTGTTATACATCGAGGATAATTCAAAGTGATAATAATATTTGTGAGTACAAAAAAATTCATTTCAATACTATTTAAATTTTCTTTTAAAAAAAATCATCCAACTTATTTAAGATAACATATTATTAAATAACATTTTGAAATATAACGATACAAAAAAGTAGACTTAATATAAAATATAATTGGAAATCTATAGTAAACTATCATATGAAATTTAAAAAGAATTGTAACATATAATTGAATTTTTCTAAAAAATAATTGAAAATTACACTTAAATATTTCTTATTTTTTAATTTTAGAAAAGATGTTAATTTGAATGGATGGTGAGGACACATTAATTTACCTTTTTTAATTAGAATTTTTTTAAAAAATTTTATACTTTATTCACTATTATTAATGATTTCTTCATATTGCTTTTAATGACATTAATTTACCTTTCTTATTTACATTCTTTTAATAATATAATAAAAAAAAATTGATAATTAAAAAATATTATGAATGACATGTTAAGCTTTCTATTTTCTTTTTGTGATTACTTTTTTATTTTAATTTATTATATTTTTAAAGATTAATCAAAGATGATTTTTATAAAAAAAGACTTTCCTATTTTTATCGAACTGTTTACAAAATAAAAGGATAATAATAGTTTTAATTAAATAAATATTTAATAAATTTAGTTAATTATATTATGAATAAAATTAATTAAATATTAATTATTTAATAAATATAAATATTTGTATTCTTAACAAAATTATTTATAAAATAAAATGATCATAATATTTTTAAGCAGTGTTTATTTTATTTAATTTATAAGAATAAAAAATTAATTCAACTTATTTAAGTAAATGATGACAACATATTAATAAATAATATTATGAAATATAATCAAAATAAAATAATTTACATACAATATAAGTTATTAATATGAATAATAATTCACAATGAAATTTAAATATGTATTAACTAATATGAACTTAATTATTTGAAGTAATCTAAAAGGTAATGTATATGAATATAATTTTTTTAAAAAATAATTATTAATAATAAAAAAAATTTTAAAAAAATATATACTTTAACTTTTTGAGTTTTTATTTTTAAAAATATAATTTGAACGAATGATGAATATCCCGTTAAATTAATTTTCTCACTTTCCCGTGCATTGCGGGTATTTTTATACTAGTAATAATAATAGATAGATAGAATCTACATTAAGTTAAAAGTAATAAAGTTACGAAGAGTATTTAAAATAGAAACAAAGTGAATCAAATACCCGTGACATTAGCAATAGAGTATGCTTATTTAAAATATTAAAGGTAGTTTGAAAAAATTAAGTTCAGAAATATAAAAAGCTTAATTTCTAAAAATGATTTATTTTGAGAAAGCATGTAGGGAAATATTCAAAATGCTAAAAAGGATTAATTACAAATAATAATAATAATAATCAAAGATATAAAATTATCTGAAGTAATTGAGTTAATTAAAAAAACCCAGTCTTTATCAGCATGTCAATGGAGTTTTGGCTTCATGGCGCAGCAAAAAGAAGTAGAAAAATGAATGGATAGCATTTCCTCCGTGGGATTTACCAAATTGACAATACAGTGAATCAAAAGGAACCAAATACAAATTCTGTTAACGCAACCATTCTCCAGCTGATTTTGTTGAAGAGAAAGGCAACATGATAACAAATCCAAATTTATGTTGTATGCTGGATTTGGTAGCCCCTAGTGTAATATATGGTGCTTACTAGGCTACTACAAGCTATAAATGGGTGTAGAAGAAGACATACTTGAAGAATTTGGATGTTCCTTACGCAACACCACTGGTAGTAGGAAAGAGGAATGAACTGCAACATATATATAGATATCAATGCCTTTCCAGCTGAACTTGGTTGAGAAGATATCAATGTTAGTTTACTAACATAGTAGGAAAGAGGAATGAACTGCAACATAGATTTAGATCAGTGAAGAAATTAGCTGGAGACAGAGTAGTAAACTAACATAGATGAATCAACAATATTTGCAAAGGCAGGCCAGAGTGAGGAATAGAAATCAAAATTAAATCTACTAAAATGAGGATAATCAGAACTGATCTTGTATGTTATTGTTTCAATGGGAAGGGATAGACACACCCTGACACATTTGGATGCAAAATCCTGATGAATTGAGAACAAATCTTTCGTTTCAGGAATCTCAATAGACAATAAAAGCAACATCCCTTAATCATATTAGTGCAGAATTCTATGTAATTGATTAAAACCTACAGGAAATCATTCAGCTTTTTCTAGATTGAGAATATGTCACAGAAAAGAAAGAATTTGGCCTTCTTTCAATTTAAATATTCAGTACAGAGTATAAGAGTAGATCAACTTAAAGTGGATAGCACAGAAAGAATAATTCTAATTCCCAATCTATCAAATTATCTTAGGGAAGGCAGTTTCGAAACATATGTCTCAAACCAGAAGAAGCATTATATTTCTCCATATTCATGATTTAGGAGAACTTGCAAGGCCAAAATCCCAATTGTGAAGATTATTGGAAAACAAAAAAAGGAAAAGAGAAAGCAAATGTACCCATTTTTCTGGAATAAAAAGGCATTTCTGATATCTTAATTAAGATAAGCTCAAAGCACAAGCCTCATCTCAAGGAAATATGAGAGTGAAACAGCTTAAAGGAATATCATTAAATTTTTCAAAATGAAGCAAAATCTGAGTTTGTGGCGAATTTCAGTGAGAGAGATAATCACCTCCTTGCAATGACATGAAACATCCACCCCTGGATCACCCAGTTTCATCTCCATCGTCTTCACAACTTCTTGAACTTACAAGTGCAACAGTCTCTCCATCGAGGCCCCAAAGAAATTTCCAAGCTAGCTAAGGGCTTTTCATCCAAGAAAAAATCATATCTATAAAAAAGAAAACCACCGATACCAACACCTCGACACCAAAAAACCAAAATCACGAACCAAATAATGATCTTAAGATCACATCTGAGAAAAGCCAGGAACACCGGAAACTATTACCATAGAGATATGATTTTCTCAAAGTTCCTGCAAGATCAAGGAAATGAATGCTGAGGGCTTCATACTTTCAGTAACTAAATGCAAATCCCTTGCCTATGGATTTTCAAAGGAGAATAAAGGTTGAAAACCCAGAATTGTAAACAATATAACTAGATTAAGCAAAGATTAAGTAGAAGTAATATACATGAACACAAGGAAATTTCTGTAAAAGACAAATAAAATGTAGCCAAAAATCTCCCAATTTTTCATTATGCTATCTTTTGAAAAGATGAATTCAGACAAATGGGTATCCAAGCCCAAGTGCATAACCCCTCAAATACCTGTCTGCGCCTTTAGCTCGACGCTTATATGAAATGGAGATTTCTGGATTTTTTAGTTTCCTGCATAAATCGACCTCGTCGTCGTCGAATAACTACTTCAAGAAAACGTGAGAAGACCTGCATTTCTGATCTCAGTTAATTAGGTCCTGAAGAAAGCACTGATCTTCGGTTGCAGGTTCTCAGAGTTCGCCAATGCGGTGTTAGCAGAAAAACAAGTTAACTTTCTCGTATTTTTATTTTACTGAATTTATAAAAGAAAGACCAAAACTGCAATTATAAATTTTCGAGAATAAAAAAGTTAATAAAAATATTAGAGATCAATATGGCCAAAAAGATAAATATTTTAGAAATTTAAAATGTTAAAAAGAAAATTTAGGAACCATAAAAAATTTAGATATTATATTCAACAATTTTACAAATCATAAGTAAACTTTCTAAATTCTATTTATAATAATTTCAATCAACAAAATACAATCAGTAAATATTTTATGTTCGGTTAGTATATTGATATGTTCAATGTGTATAATTTTTTTTAATGGACATTCGGACTAATTTAAATTTTCTAATCTTGAAATAGAATATTCTCGACAAAACATTTATTAAATTATAAATATCAATATTAAAAATTATAATTTTGAAATAAATGTTATTTTATTGATATAATAACATAGGAATAACTTATTTTCATTAATAAAAGGAGAAAATATTTTGAGCAAGCAGTAATAAATTAGGAGATAAATAAATAAAATAGAATGAAGGCTTTTACATAAATTAAAATGTTTTGATTGTATAGTATTTGTAAGATAAAATTGACGTTGATTCACGACCTAAGTATATCAATCAAAATGTCAAAGTAAAAAGTTATAGCTAAGAGTAAAATTATATATATACATATATTCGCTTTTGTTAAGGTGCGTTTCAATCGTTATCGTAATGGAATTCTTGCTACAGTGCTCATGCAGCCAACTAAACAGAGTAAGAATTCCATTACGATAACGGTTGGAACGCGCATTAAGACACGCTCCAGTAGATCTGTCAATGGGCCAACCCCCCAAAGCCCCACCCCCAAGCCCACATAAGCCCACATTAAATAAGCCCCAATTCATATAAAATTACAACCCACAAAATTTTAAAGGGGCTTCAGCCCACATAATCCCTTAAGCCCATAGGCCCCCATATATAAAATATATAATAATAAAATTAAAATTATTATAAAATATTATTATTATAAAATTACAATTATTATTATTTAATAATAAAATAATAATTACAATTAAAATTCATATTCCATCAAAGTAATACCAAAATTCAAATTCAAGTTTCTAAATAACAAGTTTCTAACTTCAAATTCAACAAGACTTCAAATATTCAAATTTAATTAATACAAAAATTAAGCAAGAATTTAAGTTAAAGTAGTAAATTTCTAAATTCAAGTTTAACAAAACTTCGTGAATTGCAGATTCATTAATCAAGATTCAAGATTTTCAAGAATTGTAGCATATTGATCTTTTGTTGAAAGCAATGAAACTTCTAGGCAATAATTATCAAAGCAATCTACAAAAAAAGAAGAGAACAAATAAATTAATTCAATATAAATTTTGAAAGAATAAAAATTAAAGATATCGAAATTATACCATAGGGAGCTAGAGAAAATCCATGTAGCCAATTCTTTGTGCAAACAAGCATTTGGACATGCTCATGAAGAAGAGAACTCCTATACTTAGTGAGAACATACCCACCAATACTAAATGCAGATTCCGATGCCACAGTAGTAATAGGAATGCTCAACACATCTCTTGCCATGATAGAAAGGTTAGGAAAACGAGCTATGTTGTCCTTCCAATAATTAAGAATATCCATAGATCGAAAAGTTCCATAATTAAGATTGGGCTCCCCTAAATAAAGATCCAATTCAGATTTTGCGGTAGTAGAGATTGGTTCAGGTCTCAAGATAAACTCCTAAAATAGATTAAATACACAAAAGGTAAAACAACAATCAAATATAAATAAATAATAATAATAAAAATTAGATAAAGGGAAATATAAAAAAGAACCAAACTTACTTCAAATAGTAGTTCAGCTACATCTTGATTATCACTTCTCCTTTGCACTGTCTTAGAAACATCAGGTGACAAATGGCTTGATGAAGATGCTTCACTTGTACACACATATTCTTGAAAAAGTTTTTTCAAATTGCTCATCAATATTTCTATCTTTTCATCACAAGAAAAGGGATCAATCTTCTCATAACAAAAATTCACAAAGTCAAGCTTGAATCTTGGATCAAGAACAACTCCAAATGCGAGTACTTGACTGTAATCTCCCCAATACTTATCAATTTTTTAACTCATTTCTGAAGCCATTAATCTAACCGTTTCATTCTCACTATTCAAATATGAGGAAATCATAACTTCAATTTTCCAAACTTGCAAAAAGTACAAGTTGGAAGTGGAATAAGAAGTGCTTGACATCAAATTTGTAATCTCATAGAAGGGTTTCAAAACATTACAAATTATCTTTTCCCTTCTCCATTCCTCTTCACTTGGACAATATTTATAACTTCTATCAACAGTTTTAAGTGCTTCAAAAACTTTCTCATATTTAATAGCATTTGCAAGCATCAAGTATGTTGAATTCCACCTAGTTGCCAC
>JAOXNR010053041.1:0-15057 GCA_028571225.1 Parsonsia alboflavescens
TATCCATATGTGCGTCATGGTCATTTTTTCCTGTTTCCTAACATTGCTTTTTTTTAATATCTTTGCAATTGGGCAGACTGAATGCTATGGGAGCAAATTCCAATTAGTTTGGGCAGATTTGTGGCAAATCATTATTCCAAGTAAATAATCCCGCATCAGAAAGCTTCTGTCCTGTTGGTCTGTGGTATTACGAGTTTGAGTCGCAAGTTGTAGGATTTCAATTGTCTCGTGTCAAGTAAATGTTGCAACTCTTCAACTGTCCAGCCATTCTGATGATGATGATGCCATATTCTGTGGTGGGACCAGCTTACTGGAAGAATGAATTGCACAAAATCTATCTGAAGCTATAGTCTCCTATTCCTAAGATTACATATTAACCTCAAAAACTATCTGAGGTTAATATTGAGTTTTATTTTTGGAATATGATTGTAATTTTACAATGTTTTTCTCTATTGCAATATTTTCTAAGTGACTATTTGATAAATATCATCCTTTGTATGGTCAACGAAGTAGTCTTTGCTATATTAAAATGAACAGGAATGCTGCTGTGTGCTACGTAGCATATAGCAGCATTTCTGTTAAAATGAATATCCAAATTATAAATAATGAGTGTTTATCAATAATGTCATTTCCTTTTTTGAAGTAGTCTTTGCGAATTCTTACCATAACTTTTGCATCAAGTAAATCATCAGATGCACATGATGACCAATTTCTCTTGGTAGAAACTTTGCTTCCTAGGAATATCAGTGCTCTTATTATTGATATGGGATTTCTTATTTGCTAGCTCCACTGTACTAAGCAAAATACAGCCAAGGCAAAGGAGGTGAGCATGGCAGTTTCTGATTTGGAGGAGATTGTAATGATTGCCAAGGAATATGTCAGAAAAGAATATTAAAAGTCTATCCCAAAATCTTGGCAATCGAGGACTCAATTTTAAAGACCTAATGCACAGGGAATATTTTGGAGACAGTCATTCGAGGTTTCTATTTGATCTTCTTCGAAAGCAGATGCAGTCTCTGATTGGAGCTTTCAGGGAATTGATTGCAATGCAACATGTTCAGCAACAAGAACTTGAATTTCAAATGTTACGTTGAAATCATGTCAGGAATCAGACCGAAAATGTTATTTCATCATTTTCACTGAGATTGGGCACGTCCCAGAGCAGCAATGTACAGATTTTTATTCTCATTGAAGAAATTAAGATGATAGAAATGGAGTTGAAAAATCTCCAAAACAGGACGGTGCACGACACTTCATTGAGCAAGCTCCCTTTGAAGAAATCCCGAACCAAAAGACATTGCAAGTCATTATCCAGTGTTTTCGGAGACAAGACAAAAAAGCCAGGAGAGCAACTGATCAATGAATCCAAGAAGCTACATATGTTTCCAATTAATGTGTCCGTGAGTGGAATTGGTAAGAATTTTTGTTATGGATTCAGCTTTTTATATTTAATTCTTACCTTCAATATTGTTGCATGGCATGTGTATTGGCAACAAAACTCTTTGAAGTTGAGAAGTGGTAGGGGTTCAATAATTTAAGATATCATAGAGTTTTCTTTTATCATACAGCAGAAGAGCAACTTAGGTGGCTGGAGGCTTATTTGGATTTAATATGCCCTTTAAAAGATGAAGTCAAAGCTCTTAGACTGACAGCAGGCTTTCTAAAAGTGTTTCTCAGTTGCATAGGCGTGTGGCATGCTGAATTTCTGGTTGATAAGATGTCATGTCTTCTCTATCCTTGTTCTGTCAATGAAAAGATGAACGAAGAGATGGGCAATGAGATGAAAATGTATCTTTCATCTTATATGCAGAATTTCAGTCCTGCACAGAGAGATGTATTTCAAAGCTCTTAAATCTTCTAAGTCATCACAAAAAGATTCTACTTTGGTGGATGAACTTTCTTGGAGTTTTCTTAAGTCTCTTCGGAACTATATTCTGCAGCTTCCAGACACTAACTTTAGCTTCATGGCATCTAATAAAGAACAAATTTTATCCCCGCACAAGGATCTGCAATTTCTCACCCTTTCTTTTGGAACAAACGAGTCATCAAACGCTCAGTGTCAATTTTCTCCTCATAGGAGATTGAATTCCTAAGCTTGATCAGATTTCCAATTTTTTCCTAGAGAGTATCACAATAATGAGAAAAAGACTGACGATGGGAAAGTGTTGAAGATGGAAGTTTCAAATTTGCATGACTTTTTAAGGACATCCAAGAAAGTAGCAAGAAATGCATATGACATGTATTTTCCAGAGCCATGTCAGATCAAGACTAAGTTTCAAATAACTGATGCACAGGACATGGTAAGTCACCTAAAGAAGATTCCAGATAGAGTGAGGTATTCAATGAGGAATATAAGACCCTCATATGCCGTTGGTCCTTTTTGGCCTGTATAGGAATGACATCAGATGTTGGACGGAAAAATTTCATCTTATCATTTCTGAATGAATTTGGCATATGCTGGAGACACTATCTGTGGATGTACCTTTTTGTTGAAGAAATTAAGGCCACAAAAATGGAGTTTGAAAATCTTCAAAAAAAGACGGAGCCTGACACTTTAGTAAGCAAGCTCCCTAGTAAAGCTGAGCCTGAGGATGTGGTAGAAAAGATGGGACAGCAAATGATTAGTGGATACTTGTTCATCGGTAAGACCTCTTTTATTGTTTCCATGATTTTATATTTCATTTTTACTTTTGTGTTGGTGCAAGGCATTTTGTGTTCACAAACAAATTAATATGTTCGAAATTGAAAGTGAGCATCAGATATTTTTTAACAAAGAAAACTGTTTCTGATCTTTCTTTTGAGAAAGAAGGCATACTTCAGGAAATATTCAATTTAGGATGTTATAAGAGAAGTCTAGTATTATCATATAGCAGAAGATCATCTGAGGTTGCTGGAGGCTAATTTGGATTTGCTACGACCTTTAAAAGATGAAATCAAAGCGCTCAGATTTAGGACAGGCTTTCTCAGAGTCTTTCTTAGTAGTAAAGAGAAGTGGCATATTGAAGATGAAAAAATGAAATTTCTACTCAGGAGTATCCACCGTGTGTTTTCCAAGATGCA
This sequence comes from Parsonsia alboflavescens, assembly GCA_028571225.1. Taxonomy (NCBI): domain Eukaryota; kingdom Viridiplantae; phylum Streptophyta; class Magnoliopsida; order Gentianales; family Apocynaceae; genus Parsonsia; species Parsonsia alboflavescens. The sequence goes on from JAOXNR010053041.1 coordinate 3,061, forward strand.
GAGCAGCAACTCCGAATTTTGAGGGCAGACATGATCCAAATTTTACCAAAAAGGTATAAGGTGAACTTGTATTGTCTAGTTTCTAGTGTCCGGGCAAGGTTTCTGCTTATAAAGCCTGATATCCAAGAAGAATACACCATTCTTTCCAAATCCTCAAGATTGATAACCAGCTTGAGTCATGAAGCTGTCATGGAAAATCTCCACTCCCTCCTGGAGAATAATGAAGATTTGCTGTGATGTAATGCTGATTTGGCTGGTCCTTTGATGGAACAACTTGAAATTGTTAGGAAGAGCCCGAGACTTTTGAGAAATCTTTTTGGCTTTACAGCAAAAAGGTGTAGAAAACTTGAAAGATCTCCTAATTCATACCGAACTTCTGTTTGACAACATGTCATGTCTATTTTATCTATGTTGCATTGATGATAAAATGAACGAATGGAAGGTGAAATGAGTTGAAAAAGCATCTTTTGTGTGAGCTGCAAAGGATCAGTCCAGCAAATCCAGGCGTCAGAGAGATCTATATCAGAACTCTAAAAGCTTCATACTCAGCACAACGGGTTGTTGGGAAAGAGATGTTCACAGCGAAAGAAATAACACACAATTCTCTGATCAATTAAACCTTTCCCACTTGAAAGAACTTTTGAGGAGCTAACCCATTAAATAGAATATCCCAAAAACAACATATATTCAAGATGAACAAGTTAACCACAAAAACACAAGAATTTTTACATGAAAACCCACTCAATGTGAGAGGTAAAACACGGACAAAGTCCAGAAATCCACTCTAATATGATCGGTGAGTACAGTAAAAAAAAAATCTCCAACAATTTGACATAAATAACAACCCCCACTCACTATCAAAACAAGGAAATACTATAAAATCAAGTAGATCTAAAACCACAGAGAGATATAAGAGCCCAACTAGCAGAGATGAGAAAGAAGAAAACTTTCCTTTTTCTCTCATTGTAATGGTGCTCAAGAAGAAAGAAAAGAACCCCTCTAAATGTTTTTCTCTCACTCTCTCTCTCTCTCTTGTATATCTATATTGTGATGGCTGACCTTTTTGGGAGGGAACTTTGGCTCCTATTTTATAGCCGAAAATTTGGCTATTGAAATGATGGATTAGGTGGCTCCTCTTTTTACTCAAATGAGTAGGTGGCTCCCACTGAGGCGGAAACAACAAACCCGAGTAAATAGCACTTTGGCTATCACAAAATAGAGTAAATCTCTGCTGAGTAAACCCGAGTTCATTCACAAACTTTCTCATCCAGAGCAGCTCCTTGCAAGCTTTAGTAGGAGCAATAAACTCAGCCTCGGTAGTAGACAATGCAACACATTTTTGCAACCTGGATTGCCAAGGTACAACTCCCTTTGCAAAAGTACTCAAGTAACCGGAAGTAGACCTTTTAGAGTCCACATCTCCAGCCAAGTCTGAATCTGTGTAACCACAAACAATAGGTTTATTATTTCCAAAACATAGTTTCAAACTAGATGTGCCACGGAGATATCTCAAAATCCACTTCATAGCATTCCAATGTTCTCTACCAAGATTTGAGAGAAAACGACTACCATATCGACTGCATGGGCAATATCAAGCCTTGTGCAAACCATTGCATACATCAGACTTCCTACTGCAGATGCATAGGGGATACACTGCATATCTTCTTTCTCTTTATCATTCGAAGGGGCTTGTTTGATACTAAGCCAAAAATGAGAAGCGAGAGGTGTGCTCACCACTTTAACCTTATCCATGTGAAATCTCTGGAGTACTTTCTCAATGTACTTCTCTTGAGATAACCACAGCCACTTGGTTTCTCTGTTACAAACAATTTGCATGCCAAGAATCTGCCTTGCTGGTCCCAAGTCTTTCATTGCAAAAACCTTACCGAGTTCTTTCTTTAACCTGTCAATCCAAAAAGAATTCTGACTAACAATTAACATGTCATCAACGTAGAGTAATAAAATGATGAAATCATTTTCAAAAAATTTTTGCACAAATACGCAATGATCTGAAGTAGTGTTCTTGAACCCCCGTTGGCTCATAACTTACTCAAACTTCTTGTACCATTGCCTTGGAGCTTGTTTCAGGCCATACATGCTCTCCTTCAACTTGTAGCTGTAATTTTCTTTACCTTTCACCTCATAACCTTCAGGTTGCTCCATGTATATTTCTTCTTTCAAATCACTATGGAGGAAAGCAGTGTTTACATCCATCTGTTCCACTTCTAAATCAAGGCTAGCTACTAATAATGAAACAACTCGTATAGATGTCATTTTTACAACAGGAGAAAAAATCTCCTCAAAGTCAAAACTTTTCTTCTATCGGTAGCCTTTGACAACTAACTTGGCTTTGTATCGTGGATTGGAAGAGTTCTCTTCATTTTTCAGCCTATATATCCATCGATTTTGCAAAGCCCTTTTGTCCTTCGGCAACTTGACTAGCTCAAAAGTGTGGTTGTCAAGTAATGATTTCATCTCATCATTCATAGCTTCAACCCACTTGCCTTCTGCTCATTCTCCATAGTTAGATGAATATTTAGTGGTGGGAACATGTTGTCCAATAGATCTTCTGAGTGGAATATCGAGTTCATCAATCTCATGAGCAGGAACATCTACCTCATCAGCAATAATATCATCATTCTCTTCATCAGCTACATCAGGAGTATGTATCTCAGGAACTGGGTTAAGATCAACCAAACCGTCAGTAATAGAAGAATCACACTTGTCTACCTTGTCAATGTCTTCAATGGTTTGATCCTCCATGAAGATAACATCACGACTTCTGATCAACTTCTTTTCCACAAGATCATAAAGTCTACAGCCAAACTCATCTTGGCCATAATCCAATTTGGACCTTTCATCTTTTGGCCCATGTACGAAAGTTTTACAACCAAATATACGTAAGTGGTCATAAGAAATATCTTTTACATACCACACCCTGTTAGGTATATCAGATTGCAAAAAAATTGTAAGAGATAAATTAATAACATGTGCAACAGTATATAAAGCCTCATCCCGAAAAGAATTTGGTAACTTTGCTTCTAAAAGCAAACATCTGACTCGCTCCATTAGTGTCCTGTTCATCTGTTCTACTAGGCCATTCAGCTGAGGAGTCTTTGGAGGCATCTTTTGGTGTCTAATACCCTGCTTCTTGCAGTAGTTCTCGAATGGTCCAAGATATTCGCCACCATTGTCTGTGAGAATACACATTAGTTTCTTTCCTATTTCTCTCTCAACAGCTGCTTGAAACAGCTCAAAAAATACCGAATACTTTATCTTTTGTCTTCAAAGAATGAACCCAAAGCTTCCTAGAATGATCATCAATAAAGGTCACAAAATACAGTGCACCTCCAGGAGTCTTTGTTCTGATAGGTCCACAAATGTCTAAGTGAACCAAATCGAGCACCTCTGATTTTCTAGAATTGCAACTTTCAAACCTGAAAGCAAATTTTTCTTGGCTAGACATGCAAGTCCCTTCTCACTTATGTGGCTAAGTCTCTTGTGCCATAACTCAGAAGAGAGTTATTACACCCAACTGCATAAACTGTATCAATAGAGACTGATACGTTTATCCAGTATAAACCTGAACATTTCTGGCCACGAGCCACTATCAAAGAACCCTTAGTGAGTTTCCATTCTCCCCCACCAAAGGTATTATAGTAGCCATCATCGTCAAAAGCACTGGTAGAAATCAAATGTAAACGAATATCAGGTGCATATCTTACATTTTTTAGAACCAGTATTGTGACATTACTGGTCCTTAAACACACAGTGCTAATACCAGCCATCTTGGATACACCGTCATTGCCCATCTTGAATACTCCATGATCACCTAGAGTATAGGATGTGAAGAACTCCTTCTTTGATGTCACGTGGTAACAAGCACCACTGTCCACAACCCAGTTTGTCTCATCACGAGCAACATTTATCATGTTTTTATCACAGACAATAACAAGATCTTCTTGAGTAGTGATGGCAACACGATCACCGTCATCATCAATTTGCTGCTTGACTTTGTCATCCCTATTCTCCCTTTTGTATTTGTAACAATACTTTTGAATGAGCCCCTTCTTATCGCAATAATGACATTCGAGGTTTTTGAATTTTAATTTTGATTTGCTTCTGCCCCTGTTCTTGCCTTTGCCATTTTGTTCTTGACTTCTCTGCTGACCTCTCCCCTAGTCTTCAACTACCAGAACATCTGATCGTGTAAAAGATACCTTTTGACTCTGTCTGCACACTTCTTCATTTAGGATTAAAGATTTTGCATATTCCAAACTCATAACACCAGCAGGAGCAGAGTTAGCAAGAGTCACATGCAAATTTTCCCAAGAGTGAGGCAAAGTATTAAGCAACCAAAGTCTCATAATTTCATCTTCAAATTTAACACCCATGCTAGTCAATTGATCAAAACATCCTGTAAATTCTTTTACATGATCAGAAATAGGGGTACCATCCTTGTATTTTAAATCCATTACTTGTTTCAGCAAAAACAATTTATTGTTACCACTTTTGAAGGCATATAGAGTCTCGACTTTATCCCACATAATTTTAGCATCTGAAACTTTAGATACATGATTCAAAACATTATCATCTACCAACAGGAAAATAAATCGACATACCTGTTTATTTTCAATTTCCCAATTCTCATCAGATGTATCCTTAGGCTTCTCTTTCCCTAATACAGGTAAATGTAATTTTTTAACATACAACAAATCTTTCATTTTTGCTTGCCATTTGTGATCATTTGTTCCATTCAAACTTATCATTTTACCCTAGTTGGGCTCCATCTTTCGATCTAGTAAATCACAGATAAACTTCTCTCTAATGCCACTTGTTGGGAAAGAGATGTTCATAGCGAAAGCAATAACACACAATTCTATGATCAATTAAACCTTTCCCTCTTGAAAGAACTTTTGAGGAGCTAACCCATTAAATAGCATATCCCAAAAACAACATATATTCAAGATGAACAAGTTAACCACAAAAACACAAGAATTTTTACATGAAAACCCACTCAATGTGAGAGGTAAAAACATGGACCTAGTCCAAAAAATTCACTATAATATGATCTGTGAGTATAGTCAAAAAAAAAAAATCTCCAACAATTTGAGATAAATAACAACTCCCACTTACCATCAAAGCAGAGAAATACTACAAGATCAAATAGATCTAAATCCACGGAGAGATATAAGAACCCAACTAATAGAGATGAAAAAGAAGAAAACTTTCCTTTTTCTCTCGCTGTAATAGTGCTCAAGAAGAAAGAAAAAAAACGCTCTGAATGTTTTTCTCTCACACTCTCTCTCGTGTATGTCTGTATTGTGATGGCTGACCTTTTTGGGAGGGAACTTTGGCTCCTATTTTATAGCCGAAAATTTGGCTATAGAAATGATGGACTTGGTGGCTCCTCTTTTTACTCAAGCAGTAGGTGGCTCCCACTGGGGCGGAAACAACACGGGTGATGGCTGAGTTTGACTTGGGCTTTTTTGATTCTCTAAGAGACAATATACTGGAGCTTTCAAACACTAATCTCTGTTTCATGATTTCTCGTATTGATCAAGTTTTATCCTTGCAAGAGGAGCTGAACTTTCTGATTACATTTTTTGCAGTGGATAAATATTCACGAGAGCACTCAGAGCAAGATCAGAACTCCCATTATCTCTTCGAGATTATAAATGCTGCGATCCTTGATACGGGTTGCACTGTTTACTCTCTCCACGATGAAGACAAACCTGGAAAGACTAGAAGCGAACTGGAATTGAATAAGAAAGTTAGAGATTTGGTAGCAAACTTTATGATTGCAAAGGCAAATATAAGGAGAAATTATGAATTATATGTTCCGAAATCATTACGGTCTGAATTTCCAAGAACTAATGGCCAGGGATTTATTGGTTAGCTTTTCTGATATCTGAAAGAGATGCTAAATCCCAAGGCTGATTTAGTTGCCCCCTGCGCATCATATTGAAATAGTTCAAAAGGAGCTACTGTCCCTACTGACAGATTTCAGTAAAATTGCAATGCCGCCTGGCCAATGTGAGCAGCTTCGAAGCCGATGGACTCTTTTTCTTGACATTGAATATCAAACTGATTTCATAATCGACTCATTTCTACTCAGAGGTAGTCCCATCTACTGTTACAGGTTGGGACTGTTTAATGTCCGTGAAGAAGTTAAGACAATCATGATAGACCTCAAAGCTATCGAAAAGAAGACAACAGAAGACACCTCATTGCACAAGCATTCTTCCTCTTCAACACAGATTTTAGAAGAATATAATTTACAAAAGGGCAATGCAGTCGTTTGTTCTGAAGAGAGACTGGAAGACAGAAACAGCACAACTGAACTTGTGATTTTTGAGGACGAGGCACAGAAAATAACAGTGCAACTGACAAATGGATCCCCAAAACTACATATTATCTCATTTGTTGGCATGCCAGGAATTGGCAAGACTACTCTTACTGGTTCTTTGTTTTGACATTCTTCAGTTATGTGCCATTTTCATGTTCAGGAAAGGTGTTCGGTTAGTCAAGTACATGACAAGAGAAAATTGTTGCTTGAAATTTTGCAACAAGCTAGTGATTTAAGTGTAATATTTATTGACATATTTGAAGTTGAAGATGAAGATTGAGAACGATCGTTGCACAAATGTCTAATGGGCAAGAGATAACTCATCCTCATGGACGATGTTTGGAATATTCAGGCATGGAAAGATATAAAAGCTTCATTCCCTGATGAAGAGAATCGGAGTAGGATTATATTCACTAGTCGATTTGAAGACATTGCTGCACAAGCTATATTTGGGAGTACGAGATATCATCTTGCACCATTTATCTGGAGAGAAGTGTTGGGAGATGTTAAAGGTCAAATTATTTGGAATGACAAGCTGTCCTCCAGGTTGTTGGACTTGAAATTGCAGCAAACTGCAGAGGCTTACCCCTTGCTATTGAGCTGATTGCTGGAATCCTTAATGGGAAAGAGAGAAAATTGGAAGGAAGTTGCTGAAAGGATGGTGAAGATTCTGCTTGAGGATCCACAAGGACAGTGCCGGAAAGTATTAGACCATGTTTGCCAGATGATTCGAAACCATGTTTTCTCTATTTTGCAGCTTTTCTCGGGGACGAAGATGTCCCCACGTGGAAGTTGATTTTGCTATGGATTTCTGAAGCTTTTGTCCAATTAGGAAATAATGAACTGAAAAGCTTAGGCAGCAGAGGACATTTTCAATAAACTTATCAATAGAGGCCTTGCAATGGTTTCCAGAAGAAGATCCTTGGGCGGAGTTGATGCAAGTCGAGTTCATGATCACGTACATGAATTTGCTGTAGCAAAAGCTTGTGATGAAAGGTGGTAAGGTTAACACCTCCACTTTATCCTCTGCCGGTGTTCATGATCGATGGCAAGAACAATATCGTCTGTGCATCCATCCTCATTGTTGGGTGCAGGTTCTTGAGTTAAACCCCTCTGGCCCTCGAACGGCTCTCATTATCTCTTACTCTCTCATGAGTCAAGCTTTTTCATAGAATTTCAATGACTTTACTCTCAGAAGTGCTGCATATTACCGAACTCGTTCATGGTTATGATCCTGCAATGCTCATGTTATTCATTTGAGGGTTTTAACTGTTGATAGATTTTACTCTATGGATGGACTTAAGGTCATGTTAAACATTCACAAGTTCCAGAACCTAGAGAGTTTTATAATGGAGGGAGAGATCGCTATCAGGAAGACCACAATTCCTGTTATTGTTGGAAGAGATTGGCAACATGTTGAGATTAAAAAACTTCTGTTTTGATGGTTTTGTTTCTTTTCGGTACTGCGATGAAAAAGTCTGGGAGATGCCTTCCCTCTTTGATAACTTGCGAGCCCTTTACCGTCCAAGAGCAAGTTATGAAGAAGATATCGAGAAAATTTTAAAGTTAATGCCCAATCTTGTGGAATTAAGAGTTCTATTTGATGAACTAGGTATTGTCAGCTATCCTTTTCCAAAATTGGACTTTCTCAAGAAACTAGAATCACTGGAGGTGATGCAATATGAAGGTTGTGGAAGATTCTCCCAGATGAACTTTCCTCCACAGCTCAAAAAATTGCTTCTAATAAATTTTTGCCTTCCATGGACACAGATTTCCAAGATTGGGAATCTTAAAAATCTTGAGATGCTCTCATTGAAAAGTGAAGCTTATGTGGGATCAACATGGGAAATGATTGATGGACAATTTCCTAACCTCAATTACTTGAATTTGTCTTTTCTGGACATTATAGAATGGAATGCCCCTGAAGATCACTTTTCATGCTTAGAGGAACTACATTTGGCCAACTGTTGGAGACTCAATGAACTACCTTCTTGTTTGGCAGAAGTTGCAACTCTGCAGGTAATCAGATTAGTGGGTTGCACATCGTCTGCTGAGAATTCTGTCCAGAGAATTAAAGAAGAACAGGATGAACACGGAAATGAGCAATTAGTTGTTGATATACAAAACAGGGATATGTATATATGTCTCAGTAATTTTTACCTTAATTTCAATTTCTCTAAATTTGCCTTGCTGAGGCAGTTATTCTTTTCTGGGCAGAAACAATGAAGCAGCTTTCTGAAGAAATGCAGTGTTGATCTGATAAATGTTACACATTTATGTGTTGTTTGAGATTTTACCCTGAATGGGGTGTTGTATATAAAACCCTTTGTTTTGTGTGGTTTAACAGAAATGGGGTGTCTAGTTCTTTTAATAAGGCATGTATAATGCTAATTTGTACTTTGACTAGGCTTCCATGATTAAAGCTGATACCAAATCTTTGAGTTAATGCAAGCTGTTCCTTCCTCAAATTGAATTTTCACTAGAAACTTGGAATCACTAGAGGTATGTCTCAAGGGTTATGGAAGATTTTCTGGGTTTAGTATTCCTCCATATCTCAAAAAATTGGTTATCCTAAAATATCAGAGTTCCATGAGACAGAAGATTATAAGATCTTATTTATTTATTAATATGTAATAATGAAGTATATTTTGAGTACTTTTTTTTTATTTTAAAATAACTAAATGAGTAAATTTATAATTGATTGAAGAATGATATAATATTAAAGTATATATTATATTGCAATTTGGACAAATTTGATTCCAATTTGTATTTTTTTAAAATATCTACAAATTCAGCATCGGTTTAGGTCCAACCAATCGATCTATTCCGATTTTTTATTCATAGAATGGAAAACGATTTTAGTGAAAATTTATTTAATGACCTCTTTTAAATCGATCAATCTATTCTTATTTTTTATTCACAGACTGGAGAACGATTTTGATGAAAAATTATTTAATGACCTCTTTTAAATCGATTCACGATTTAATCAATAGGACTACTGGCTTGAGGAATAGTTTCTTACCCCTGCCTCATAAAAAACAAAAAAAGGGTTTTTTGAATGAAATATATATATATTAAAAAGAAAAAAAATTATATAAAAATTACAAGTAAAATAATAAAAAAGAAGAAATAGGGAAATGGGAGAATTAAAAAAAAAAAAAAAAAACTCTTTTACGTGGGCCCAGCTCCACATGGTCCCTAACAGCTTTGGAAAGAATGAGGTGTCGCTGTCCCATTTCGCACCGTTGCTCCAGCTTCATCCAATGTGGAATTTTGGGACACCTCTCTCCACTGAGAAAAGCTATCCCTCCTCTTTCCTTCACGTGGGATCAAGCACCTCCATTCATTTATCTGATCCATGATGGCCTTGAATTATCCGTTTGTGAAGGCGTGCCTTATTTCGGGCCACCTTACTGTGGATAACCCGGCATAATCCATACAGAAAGAAAACAAAATAAAACGTTATCAACGAAAATAAAATTAGTTTATGGACTGCGATTGAACTGAGAAACCGCATTCCGGCCAAGTAATTCCAGCACAGTCAAAGTTGTATATTCTCAAAGCTGATTTAAAATCTTGGGCCATTCGTTTAGACCAACTCTTCCGAGTCCTCTCTTTCTGTAAACAAATTTTTTTTTTTTTTTTTTAAATCAGAGATTTAGATGTCTTCCTCCGACGATCAATATGATCTTTCAACTTCCTTCGGCGATCAATATGATCTTTCAGGTTTCCTAGAGGGCTTGGAAGAGCATCTGGATCCTTCAATGGAAGCTGAAGTCAGCACACTTCGATGGAAGGCTCGCTTTCTTCGACTTTTTCTCAATTGCGGAGGAAATCATAATAACATTGAAAACAGGCATTTGCGAGCTCTTCTTCTTCGTATTAGAACAGTGTTCCAAAGTGTAGATTTCGATATTCGACGATGTTGGACAAACTTCCACAGGACTTCATCAGAAGATTCTGGATCCTATTGGTCACCTATGGCTGATTTGCTTTCCAGGGCACTACAAAGGTTTGAGCTTTTAGATCCAGATATCCGTGAAGTTTATACCCTGCTGTCGAAATGTTCGCGACTAACTATCGGTAGGGATTGTGAAGCTGTCATGGAAAATCTCGACAGCCTCTGGTTTAATATTGACCTTCTTCTGTTCGAAAGGAAAATAATTGCTCCAGTAAAGGTAGAAATCAAAGCTGCTCATAAGGGCCTAACAATTTTGAAAGATTTGCTTGCTAGGACTGCGAAATGCTGCGGTAGAGCTGGGAAATTCAAAGATCTCATAATTCATACTGAATTTCTGGTTGATAAGATGTCATGTCTCCTCTATCTCTGTTGTGTCAACGAAAAGATGAACAGTAAGCTGGCCAATGAGATGAAAATGCTTCTTTCATCTTGTCGACAAAATTTCAATCCTGCCCAGCGAGATGTTAGAGAGATCTATATCAAAGCTCTTAAGTCTTCGAAGTCATCACAAGAAAATTCTACTTCGGTGGATCAACTTTCTCTGGATTTTCTTAATTCTCTTCGGGACAATATACTGCAGCTTCCAGACACTTACTTTAACTTCCTGGCATCTAAAAAAGAAGAGATTTTATCCCTTCACGAGGAACTGCTATTTCTCACCATATCTTTTGGTATATATGAAAACCGTTTTCGCTACCCAGAAGAAGCCCGTTTGTACATAGAAGATTGGATTCCCAAGCTTAATCAGATTTCCAATTATTTCCTACAGCATATAAGTGATTCTATCGTTGACATGGGATGTCTTATTTACTTACTATACGAGCAGAATACTGATGTGTTGAAGATGGAAGTTTCAAATTTGTGGGACTTCGTAAATACTGCCAAGGAAGTAGCAAGAAAAGCATATGCCATTTATATTCCAGAGCCATGGCAGCTTAAGACTAAGTTCCGAAGAACTAATGCACAGGACATGGTAAGTCACCTAATGAAGATTCCTTTGAGAATGAGGTACGAAATTCATTGTTCAGAAATTATGCTTGAGGTTCTTGAGAAGGAGATGCTGTCCCTAATTGACACTATCAGAAACTTGACATCCGGAGAACTGGAAGTCCAAATGATTCGTTTAAGTGACATCAGAAATTGGGCAGAAAATTTCACTGCATCATTTTTGCCTGGATTTCGCGGGTTCTCTAGCCGCCATTTGTGTTTGCTTGTTTTGATTGAAGAAATTAAAGCCATAAAAATGGACTTTGAAGATTATCAGAAAGAGATTGTACAGGACACTTGTGTGAGAAAGCTCCCTAGAAAAACTGATCTTGATTATGTGGCAGAAAAAATAGGACATGGTTCCCTGTTTATTGGTAAGATTTCTATTATTGGTTCTGTTTTTTATACTTTTTTGTTCCAAACAAAGTGAGCATCAGATATTTCTGGAATGGGGGAGTAATACTTTGGGAATGTTCATCAGTTTAAGATAAAAAGAAAAGCTATTCTTTTAAAATTAGGATAAATCGATTAGTCTATTTGGATTTCACAGATAAATAGAAATATAATGAGTTGTAATTGTGCATTGATAACATTGCAGATCAACAGAAGTGGCTGGGGACAAATTTGGAATCTTTGGATTGTATATTCCCTCTAAAAGATGAAGTGAAAGCACTTAGATTCAAGGCAGGCTTTCTCAGAG